>JARKHS020034607.1:0-211895 GCA_030143305.2 Amblyomma americanum
TGCAAAGTTTCTGATCGCGGTTTTTGAATCACTAAATACGAGTGTGGCAGTGGTGGAGGAGATCGCAAGGGCAATTGCAGCTTCTTCGGCTTCTAGCGAGGTGTGCGTTAGGACCGATGCAGCTGCTAGAGGTGAAAGATTGTGGCCGATTGCGGAAATGGCAAAGGCCGGCTGAGCGGTGTATGCCGCGGCATCTACGTAGACAGCCTCCGTGTGTTAGTTATAGCGTTTGTGTAGTGCCTGAGTTCTTGCTGCGCGTCGAGCTTGGTAGTGGACTGGGTGCATGTTTTTTGGGAGTGGGTGAAGTGTTAGAAGCTTTTTTGACAACATCAGCCACTCTGCCATCCTAGAAGCGCTCTCGGCACTAGGAACCGGCCCGCGCACCTTCAAATACATTTCAGCTTTTCTAAGACACCGCGCAGCAGAAATCTGCTTCGGGTCTCTCTCCTCCCCAACCTTCGCACTCGGCAGCAGAGGCACCCCGCAAGGGTCAGTCCTCTCGCCGCTGCTCTTCATTCCCATGGCCAAGGCGTTAAACGCAGTACCCAATCTCTCGCACTCCTTCTATGCCGACGACATTACACTGTGGACAACCACAGGAAATGCCGGAGCCATAGAAGAAACACTGTCCGCACAGAGGAAAAGCTGCCGCCGCGGTGGCTCAGTGGTTATGGCGCTCGGCTGCTGACCCGAAAGACGCGGCTGCGCCGGTCGAATTTCGATGGAGGCAAAATTCTAGAGGCCCGTGTGCTGTGCGATGTCAGTGCACGTTAAAGAACCCCAGGTGGTCGAAATTTCCGGTGCCTTTCACTACGGCGTTCCTCATAGCCTGAGTCGCTACGGGACGTTAAACCCCCATGACCCATAAACCAAACCGCAGAGGGAAAAGGTGGAAAGGGGAGAGAAGGCGCCGAGGAGTGTGAAGACTGATGCGACGCGCCTGAGCCGAGGAAAGCCAGTGTGGCTACACCATCTTCGCGGCGTGCGTTCGCACCATGCGTGCCAGTTCACGTGGTGTGAGTGTGCCGTGGTGTGAGGCTCGCGCTATCTATGCCTCATCCTAGGTGAGCATCTACAGCAGCGCTGCTTGCGCGGGACGCGCATGGGTTTGTGCGCATATGAGAGCACCGGCAAATGCTGAGAAAGTGCTTTTGCGAGGTGAATGTTCACGCCAGCACCAAGTAAGATCAGTAAGCCGTAGCTTGTGAGGACAGCCGGACAAGCTGCCGTGCAAGTTCGCTCCACCGTGAAAGGATGTAAGATGACGGCCGTGAATTTTCCTTATATGCACAGTACACTTACCCCCACCCCCTGCCCCTCATCTAATGGCCTCGAAAGAGGCCCTTTTCGATGATATCCGGAGCAAATAAATAAAAAAATACCGCATGAAGTCGATGCCACGTCAGCGCCAAGAAACTAGTTCGAGCTGTCATTCCTGTGTTTCATCGTTTATAAAACGGTAGTGAGTCCTAAGTTGTGGTTTAAGGCTGGAAACATTTTCTAACAGCTTCCGCTAAAATTGTCGTTAGAGTGGTAACATGGCTGTCAATTTCTCGTTAAATTCTGTTCTGGTACCGCGTCGTCTATTCAAAGCGGTTTATTCTCATATTTTCAAACTCCCTTCCTTTGTAATGGGGAAATGGCAAACGTGCGTAAATCCACAAGTCAACTATTTGATAACAAAGAAATCCAAGTCTGTAAAATGTAACTAGGCTGCCTATGCTGTTTGCAGCCAACAGTTCTGCCATTCAAAAGCGCCGTTTTGTTTTGATCCGGGCATCCGTTTCTGAATGGCTTTTCAAATTCTGTCCTCTCTTTGCCACAGATATTAAGGCAAATCAGCTGTTCTTCAGTCTTCTCTCAACCGCATGCCAAACAACAAACGCTCTAATGCTGCTGCCAACCCCTGATTCCGTTTCCACGTGTTTTTTTTAATTATTATTCTCCACAGGTCACCCTTACCCTTTTCAATACCAGGCTAGCCGGCCCTATCACGTACGCTGATTGAACTTCGCAGTTTTGCGTCTCCCGTCTGAAAAACGCGGTTACATACAAGTCGATGGGTTTTTGTATGACGTATGACGCAAAGAATTGTGGAGATCGTGCTCATATTTTTTACGCGAAACGCTTCGCTGCGCTAGGTAAAGCAGTCGGCCGGAGAATAACCTTGAACGACCTTCAGCTCAACCAGGTTAGCCGTGTATGGCCGTATGTTGTAGTTATGTGTAGTACACTCATGTCGAACCCCTGACCCCTGACCTTGACCCATGACCTTTAGTTGAACTTTGACATTGGTTGACCTTTGACCTTAAGAGCATCTGATTGGTGATGTGAAGCCACGTGATGACATCCGATGGAGGTGTCGTAAGACCATGTGATACCACGTCATAGCCACGTGGTCGTGGGGGTATATATAGAACGGCTGTCGAGAGGATGCAGCGCAGCTGCCATGGACGAGCCTCAGACGCTTAACAAGCGTCGTTGCTTTTCGCTGAATTCCAGAGTTAGCCAAGTTAAGCCACTGCCAATTTTTAGTATAGCATCTCTTTTCCTTCTTTGTAAACTACTCGTCAGTTTCTTATGACCGCGAACATTGTGCGGACAGTCTCTGGATATCACGCTCGTTCCAGTTAACACGAACCAACAAGCTTTTCTTGGCGCAGAGATCAGTTAGTCCGTCGCAAACATGAGAGCGCAGGCTAGAAGAATCCTTTGCCTAGCTAAGCTCACGTATTCGCGGCATCTTTATTGGGAAAATAAAGTGTTAGATCAGTATAACCGTTTTGGTTAAACCTCAAGTGATGACTTCCCGATCGCTTTAAACCGTACACGTAAGATATATAGACCTATTTTGTTACAACTAAACATTTTGCCGTTCACTAACAAAAGGGCGAGTTCCTTACAACGAGAATTTTCAATCCAAAGAGCCACGCTTCACTTGGCAGACAGATGAGCGAGCTGGAAGCTCTTGTCCATAACTGGCGAGCATGGTTACGTTATTGAAAGTCAATTAATGTCAATTAAAAGTCAGCATAAACTTAACACAACCTCATGCAGCCACTTCTAACTCGTGCTCTGCCGTTTGGTCGCTCCAGGTGCGCAGAATCGACGCCTGGTGCCATCAGAAACAAGCTAGATGTCAGCGTCAAGTACCAAGCTATGCCTTCTACGCAGATGCTTAAAGCACCACGGAACACCGGCCATAATTTGGCGAAATCGATGGCACCCTTAACTGAATGTATTATTTGCGGATAACCCACAGAACAGTCAATCCTAGTATCAGCGAAGAAAAAAATTCGATTCGTTTCTTTTGTAAGAGGGTTATGAGTTCGCTCGTATTCTTCCAGGAGCTGTTCACGTAGCACTTCTGTTTCTCGCAGGATTGATATGAACGCCTCGATGCCTGCCTACTGTATTACTATAAAAGCGAAGAATATCTTAATATCTGAGTCATTTGGCTGCAGCGAGAACGTGCAGCGTTAAAGGTTTACCGGAACCTTGCAATGAATTATTAACATTTAAGGCAGAGGTAGGCCTTTGGCCATGATTTGGGGATGGAGAAGAGGAGGACCCATTACATAGAGTAATAATTCAGTTACAGGACATAGGGCTGCAATTCGGAAAGGAGGAGGAGGAAGAAGGGGAAAGGCAGGTGGGTTAACCTGTAGAATAATCGGTTGGCTACCCTACACGGGGAGAAAGACGTGAGTGGATAAAAAATGAAAGAGAAAGGAGAGCCACTATGAAAAGTCAGCGTTCGTTAATGCCACAGCCTATCGTGCCGACCAGAGTTTCGCAAGAAGCGGAGCAGTGCCTTGGAGGCCTTCGCCACCAGCGATCGCCGCGGCCAGTGGCCGAGAACCTTCATTTCTGTCAGTGGGCGTGGATCTAGACGCTTCAGCGCACAGCAGAGCGACTGTCTTTCGGCGCTGTAGGCAGGGCAGTAAGAAATAATGTGGGATATATCCTCGTCATACCCTCAAATGGCACATGCAGGGCTATCAGCCATACTGATTAAGAACGAGTAATGGTTGGTGAAAGCTGCATCAAGCCACAAGCGACACAGCAAAGTATCTTCACGTCGTGGGAGACCGTATGGAAGCCGGAGTTTCTGTTCTGGGTCCAAGCCTTTTAAACGTGAATTGGAAAATTGGTCGGAATTCTATGCGGCAAGCGTGATGTCCTGCGCAAGATTGCGAAGCCTGCCCGCTGCGTCTGATCTCGAAAAGGGTATCGACACAAAATCGCCGTCGTGGTGATCACTTCGCGCGACCTCGTCCGCGCGGTAATTACTTGCTATGCCCCTGTGCCCCGGTAGCCATTGATGGCGTGCCCTTTATTTATAGCACAGTGATGTAGTTGCCAGATTTCCGCGCCCAGTTGTTCATGGACTCCACGGGCAAGAGAAGCTTGTAAGGCTTGGAGGGCAGTTTTTGGATCGGTGAAAATAGACCACAGCTGAGGGCGTTGCTGACAGATGTGTTCAATGGCGACACGAAGAGTGGTAAGTTCTGCACCCGTCGAAGAAGTCTGGTGAGCTATCCTAACAGTAATTTCTGTAGTTCTTGCCGGGATGACCACGGAGACCGAAGAACTGGTAGGGTTCACTGAGCCGTCGTTGTAGATGTGCACCCGGTTTGCATGGCGGTCATGGAAATGTTCAAGAGTGACTAGTTTTAGTTCTATCGGCGATAAATCGATCTTCTTCCTTATGCTAGGTATTGAAAGAAGCACACGGGGATTGTGTAGGCTCCAAAGTGGCGAGGACGGTACAGAGGCGGGTGTAAACTGGGACGGCAGAATGGCGCGATGTGCATCAATGGCGACTGTAAACGATGTGCACGGCCTGGTAATAGGTAGACTGGCAAGATGGTGAGACGGTACCCGGGATATATGTCGAAAATGTGCCCTCAGTGCGTCAGCTGTTAGGTAGTTATGAATTGGATGCTCCTGGGCGATGAGTAGAGATGCTACCATAGAGGCACATTTCGGCAATCCTAGACAAGTCTGGAGAGCTTGAGCTTGAACGCTTTACAGACTTCGTATGTTTGTTTTTTGAATGTTTCCAAGTGCAAGGAGGCTGTAGCAAAGAAATCACATGAATAAGGCATTGTATAGCTGCATCATCGACCGCACTGACGCTCTCCACGACTGTCCCCAAGAAAGGCGAGAACGTGAGAAATCCCTGTCAGTCTTCTTTTTCATGTATGAAATATGGGGCGTCCGGGATAGATTTCGGTCGGTGATTACTCCCAGAAACCTATGGCTCTTTGCGTAGGGTAATGCTGTGCCGTTTATGCATACGGTATAATGAGACATGTTCTTGCGTGTAAAGGCAAGCGAGCACTTTTCGGTTGAAATATGCAGCCCTTGCAGATGGAGGTAGGCCGCAAGAATACTTCACGCCTTTGGAAGTCTTGCTCGAACTTTGGGCGCGTAACTCCAGCTGCCCAGATACAGGTGTCATCCGCATAAATCGAGAGTTGCGCCGACTGTTGTAGTATGCCGACAAGCCAAACAAGTGTAAGGTTAAACAGCGTATAGGCTAAGCACTCCACCATGCGGGACTCCATGGGAAGTGAAATGAGATGTTGGGCCAACCTCAATCTGCACAAAGAGAGATCTCTTGGATAAATGACTACGTATCCAGCAGAATACGCGACCACCAAGCTCGGCAGCTTCCAGAGCGTCCAAAATAACCTGGTGAGTTACATTGTGAGCGCCTGGTGATTATATTCAGAAACAATGCCGCGGTCAAGCGCTTCAAATATTTTTTTTTTTGGCGCTAGATGGATGACACCACGTCAATTCGGAAAGAGGGTAAGAGTAACCCACTAAAAGGGGTGAGAACTTAAGCCCCACCTAACACTGATCTTATAAGATCACTTGGTCTACCATAGGCAGCAAAGTGCTCATTTATGCTGTTGAAGCATAAAGAAAGCAGTTGACTGTATGCATAACGTGGCTCCTCTACAAATGAACTGAAGTGCCCCTACAATATTCAACGGATCTTTTCTTGAGAATTTCTCACTTGCCGCTTATTTCATGATGATGATGATGGTGATTTGATTTTTGTGGCGCAAGGGCTACTTTGGCCAAAAAGCCCAGGGCACAAGGTCTTTTTCGCGTAGGCAAATTGTGGTCGAAGAACCATTTTCCATCCATTTTTTCACCGCTGGGTACCCGGTGGCACTGTGGTTCAAACCCCGCACCAGCTGCTTGCGAGGCAGATACTCAAGTCACGAGGCCACCAGTGCGGTCGGGCTGATGGCATTTTTTTGAAGGCTTAAATGCAACTAATGCTGCCATATCAGTGCTACTGCAGAGTACATGATCTCTCAGCGAAATGCATGACCTTTTGGGACAGTGTTCGTTTGCAGACAAAACAAAACAACGCACACCGTTTCCTGAGCAAAATTTATTGAACCCAAGAAATAAAACGTGAAGAAACAAATTCGACAAAAGAGTGGCACACAAGCTAGTGTACGAACAATTCCTTTGGACGTTCTTACCCGTTTCTTTTTGGATCTAAAAAGAAAAAAAACGCCCTTCATTTGCTCTTATAAGCGTTGCCAGCAAGACTGAATGCAAATAAACAAGCACATCACTGGCAGAAAAACGAAATGGGTGATGACAATACATGGGCTTACAGTTAACGACATTGCTACCACAACACAAAAGCGCGGCGAGATCTTCCTAGTTTAGGCTGTTAATCTAGCCAAATCACATCAAATAAGAGCGCCCTTTTTAAGATGACAGCATGCACGCTCACACAGTTACTCAACAACTAAATTCCCAACATTTCAAATAACTCAAAAAGGAACACAATACAACACACAAAAAAAGAGCAATTGCCCCAATAAATCACTGTGAATTCAACACAAAGAAAATTTCTTTGGCAAATAAAGCACTGCTACCGATTCGAAATACTGTTCTTGAGGCACAGTATTTACTAGTATATTAAGGCACAAAATCCAACTGCGCACCTTTCATTATCCACTCCTTGCTGGAATAAACGACTTAGCTCGCACGCACCCCGTTCGTTCCGCAAACTAGCGGGTTATCACTGCGGCTATACGGTGTCTCTGATAAGGCCGAGGATAAAACGGCCGCCCTGAATGCCGAATGAGTGCCAACATGTTCTCGTGCAACTGGAGACAAAGACCAGGCAAAGGTGAGGAGGGCAAGAAATCTCGTTGTGTGGCTGTATAATGCACGCCGTCGTTAGGTACAGTAAAAAGGCACTTTGATATGAGCACGCGGTGTTGGCGGCTCTGATAAGAAAAAACGCTCACGCGATAAGGCCGGTCACACTCTTCAGCTTTAGGGCTCAGCAGAACCCAGTGCACAGCAATTTTTAAGAAACTCCTTAAGTTCCACTAGTGGCGAATGAAAAGTCTTCCGATGATTTGTTCTTTTCCAGTGCTCGTTTCAAAATCTTCTCTATAAAGCCTATATTATACTTCTCTCCTGAAAAGCCTTCCGAATACGAAAGTGGTGCGGAGCTTCCTAAACCTGTCAGGCCTTAAGCCAGACATGCCAGCAAAAGCTAAAAAAAAAACATGCATTTGAGCAAGTTTGATTTTTTTTCATGCCACATTGTTCGTGCGCCTGTGCTGACACATACTTGAGATTGGTTATCTGACAACGCCAGGAAGGTGTAGACAAAAAAAAAAGAAGACTAAATGCCGCGAAATGAGGCAACATTCACGTATTGCTTTGGTGGGGAAGCTGTGCTCAGGCAGAAGAAATAGCTGACAGTTAAACGAACGTCCCCTTACACAAACTTGAGTTGCGCCCACTACAGCATTCCAAGCAATTCAGGCACACACACACGCACACAAACTCGCTGCATAAAAGCAGCTTTATGCAAAACTCGAGTATGAGCAAGGCACCTTGTGACTCCGGAGAGATAATTCGCTAAAACGAACACGGCCACAGTGATGCCTATGTAAACTGAGCAACATCGAGCTTTTTGGCACAGTAGCGAGTATTTCATTTTTATACACATAAAACCATTTCTTCACACTGTGTCACATGAGCGCACACTTTTTTCGAGGCGCCACCTTAGCCATGGCCTAAAGTACTTGCCCGAGAGAAGAAGATTATAGTCTCTCTCGAGTACTGGATTTGACCTCAGAACTCAGCTTTGTACTCTATGGAAAAGTATAGACTGACACTCGCGAATACGACCTGTTGCATAATACACAGCATACACATAGACTCTGGGCGCCACGATAGGATAAGCGCGCAAAAATAAATTGGCACCTGTCAGCACTAAGTTTCTAACAAATAATGCAATTAGCAACCACTACAGAAGGTTCAATTTAGTACCCGACACTTAATGAACTAACACTAATAAAAAGTGGCAGGACTGCGCGACTGATGTGGTTTTCAGAATAAAGCACATGTGGAAAAAATTCATTTTACCCACTGAAGCGTAAAGTGCTTCCAACTGAAAACATTGAGTGACATTCCACCTATTCAGAAAACAAACCAAACATTAGAATACCATGCAACACAGATTAAACAAACATTATTGCAACATTAGTCTCTGTACAGCACTTCACAAAGACACTGTTCACTTGCACTGCACTTCCTGGTCAAGACCAACTACACACACAGAGGCCTAGCCTTGTAGCTTCTCGACGAATTTTCTCGGCCTTGTGACATGCAAGGTTTTCAAGCCAAGAAACCTCTAAATATTGCACATTTAAGCAGGAAAAGTTGCAACTTGCGTTATTAAAAATTCACTGGGTGGATCCCTGCAGTTAGTTTTTGCCCCCCATAAAAATATTATTGCACTCTCATATTCTCCAACCAGCCTAGTCGATAGTGTATAGCAATGAACAAGTGAGTGTCACAGACCACGCTCGTATGTCTCTTTCCTGATCGCTGGTCTTGAATTAAAGTTCACTCAATTATCCACAAATACCATGTACATAATCATCCCACACTGCCATTCTATAGTGAATGGTTTTGATTGGCACTCCAACTATATAAGACACACTTCAAAGGCACCAAATCAATATTGAACACAAGCAAAACACTCCGCACTTTAGAGTCCATTCTCACAAGCACAGTGCCAGCATGCTACACTGACATGTCAGCTGTTCTTCCTGAAAAAATAAGTTGTGCCTGTAATTCTTTTCAATGCTCAATCTATGCACATTTAAAACACGTTCCAAGAATGAAAGGCATTGGGCGCGTGTTATGCTAAATGTCCAGGCAAACACATGCGACAGTGTGCCGGTTAAGGCATGCGGAACACGCCTTACCAGACATCGTGAACAGACCAGAACATTAAACTTCTTATCTTACTCTAAATGTTCCCCTTATAAGGCGATGAATGTAAGCAGCTTCATCACTGCGTCATGCTGGTCCGTCACATGATACAACGCTACTTTCAAGCTCAGCGCGAGCATAATAAGGCTTATGTTTTGTACTATGGTCTGTCCAGTACTTGATCAACTCTGTGCACTAAGAAAATTAGAGGAAAACTAGGGAGAGGAAGCTAGGATTATTTTAGTTTATTTTATTTCTACTTTTTTTGTTCCTAGGTATTAAATTCCTCCCTTTATCACTCGTTTCCTTTCTGCATGCAGTGCAAAAGAGATGATACTGGAAGCCTGTAATGCCGGTCCGGTGATGCCGATGCTCGGCCAATTTTCATAAGCCTTGAACATACCGACGCTCCTAACGAAATCTAAGGCAAATATTACTGGGCACTTCACAGCAGTGTCCATGGTAGTTGATTTCCCAGAAGCACTCTTGCACAAGGAAACGATTTGGTAGCACAAGCTAATCCGCTTTGTACTCTTGTAGAAGCAGAGCAGAAATCTCATGTTCATGCCTTGAATCTTCTCAACACACAAACCGGAATGCTTCCGAGCTCCGCACATTGGAACTGACACACATCACTTCTCCGGTTCCAGCTTAAACAACGACATCACCAGGGCAGGCAGCCATGAATGGTCGCGAGCGCTGACGTCACTAAGTACGACAAAATCCACACGGTGTGAACATTCAAGAGTCACGGAAGAGGCTGCTAAAAGCCTCATGCGTCTCTGCCAACGTCGCCCTTCCACAAGTGATGTGAAGCCGTCTAACACTTGAAGGTCCACCAGCACTCCACTCAACGACTCCACCGGTTTTCCACTAGACCACCAGCAATGCTTAGAAGGCCCTCAGCAGTATTTTACAGCGGCTCTAAAACAACTATTCGATCATCGTCGATCAGATGAGGCACCAGCTCCGGCCGTTTCATGACGTGAGGCTCATGAGGTTGGAGGCCCTCTGCTCGGCCGATTGGGCCGCGACTATAGGGTCCAGGGCTGAAAGCGGTGGCGGCGCGTAGTGGCCATTAGTCTGAGGGCGTAGCACGCCGCCTGGTACGCCGTACCCTACTAGTGAGGTCAGCGCCATGACGGCGGGCATGCGGAGAGCGCTGCTGGTGGCGCCAGGCTGACTAGAGGGCGCAGCGGTCGTCAGCGTCGCCGTCTGGTTGAAGTTGAAAGGTAGGGCGAGGCTGATGTGCGGGAGTGTGCCATTCTTATTAAGCAGGCTGCTCATGTCAGCTGCATAGGCAAGAGTAGATCGGAATCGTTCGTTACCGCAATGTAAGCCACAGTTTCAAATAAAAATAATAGCAAGAAGATGATCGCGGGAGCAACTGCTATTATTGCGTAACCACTACTGCACATATTGCGCTATTGCAGCATTATTGCACAACCACTATCATTGTGTAAGGTTCTGGTTTGAGAAATCTAGACATTCTAAAAAATCGAACGACATAATCGCACAAACATTTCCTTGAAACGTCCCGTTAAATCCACATCTTATATTCTGCACTAAGAAAGTCGTTTCACCACCGATGGGACAGCGGATAGTCCTGTACAAAAAATGATTACATGGTGTCTTTACTTTCATCCATGCTAACACTAATTTGAATGCAGCATCTTGCCGTGAAGCGCACCATACCGCTACCAATGTGCTGATCTTGCTATGAAATCAAATGGCTGCTTGCATTTACGTGTTTCCTTAATCGAGCAAAAAAACGCCAATAAAATTCTATCCTGCACGCCATCCGTCGGCCGTCCGACAAGGCATCGTGTGTTTTGAGCACACCACCTGAGGTTGAGGGTCTTTGCGGTCAAAGTAATATCTGGCTATAAACATGAATAGTTGAAGGCGGTAAACTGAGCGCATAAAAATCCGTGATGACAAGTTTAAACTGCAGTTTAATAAACATAACCCACATAAACAGAGAACCACTGACCGGCCAGCTAACCCTAGTGCCTTATGAAAATCTCTTAGAAAGGGTTCGGATACGATGCAGAGCATGACGTGTTCTCACTTATACAGAAAAGCATTTTATCTTGACGCCAAAAGTAACATTGCGAGAATGATAACCTAACTTCAACTCAATGACACTGTCCACCATGAGCATGCTAGCCATGCGACCTAGAGCCAGAAATCCGTTCCCTCTTATATTCCGCTGTTGCCCCAGGGACAATCTGCGTGCTCGTGCTCTAACATCGGAACAGGTATTACCGAGAAAACTGCCCATTTACAACAAGCGGGAATGAAGCACAAAGCGAAATTTTCCTTCGGTTCAGTTCTCTCGGCGCAGATGCTCTCGCGCCAGAGTTTTGGTAAGGTCACCTGAAGCTCCAGTACGTTTAGCGACAGGATCAAATAGTACGGCCTGGTGATGCAAAAGTGGAGTTCCCGTTTGTAATACAAATATAAAAAAATGGCCACTAAAACCGATTCGCTAGCGCGTTTGGCTCCTCAGTGTTAGGTTCTCAGTAAAGTATATCTCACTCTTGTTCTGTGATTTCCGTCGCGGAATTTTTGCAAACATTAGATAGATTCTTGCTGCAGTGACACAATAAATTTCATATGAAAAGAGCCTGAAATACTTCAGCAGAAAGCACTCATGCGTTCATATCCACAATGCGTCTTTCGGCCATGCATAGCGGTAGGGGAATTCCCACAACCATCAAATGCGGCACATTAATCTATCAGCGAAGCTGTCGCAATGAATCCAGGGCTCCTTTACAACGTGTTGCTTGCAGCCATGTATGCATCACGACAGCGAAAAGAAAACAATTCGGTATGGTCTAAATTATTTTATTCTCGCGTCTGGGCCTTTCTTCACAACCGGCATCAGTTTCGGCATTAAGGCCTTCAGTCCGTAAACAGTGGACGACCAGATGCCACCCAAGAGTCTCCCACGAGTCCACTCGCCGTTTGATCTAGCAAGCTCGCATAAGGCATCTATCTCGATGGCCCTAAAAGAAGTCACTCGGCCAACTCTCACCCATGGCTGGTTCAGGAATGCGTGAGGGAGCCAGAAGCTGCTGCTGCTGCTGCTGCTGTTGCTGTTGGTGGTCTTCCTGCTCCTGCTGCCCCTGCGGGGGGTGCTGATGCGCGTGGTCCGCAGAGCTGGCGGACATCAGGACACCGGCGTGCTGTGCGCCGGCAGCCATCGCGGCCGCGGCTGCCGCTGCTGCCACAGCCGCAGAGTTTGCCGCGTCTATGTCAGCCTTCATAGCTGACGCACTGCCTGCAGCTGCACTGGCACTGCCGGCCGCGTTCTTGGGCTTGCGCTTCCGGGTCTGGATGCAGTCCTTCTTCATAGCCAGGGGACGGTTCACCTACAGACACCAGGCGAAGCGGTAAAGTTAACGAAAGCTTGTGGAGGTGTGTGCCCTGCTGTAGCGGCTTTTTGCCTTAGCACGATTTAAAATGTTT
The DNA here is from genome assembly GCA_030143305.2 of Amblyomma americanum. Classification (NCBI taxonomy): domain Eukaryota; kingdom Metazoa; phylum Arthropoda; class Arachnida; order Ixodida; family Ixodidae; genus Amblyomma; species Amblyomma americanum. The sequence goes on from JARKHS020034607.1 coordinate 12,760, forward strand.
TTTTGTTTATAGGAAGCTCCCTAGCTTTACGTCTTCAGCGCGAAAGCCACAGGTCCTAATTGTTCTTTTATGCATCGGTCCTAATTGTTCTCTTATGCATAGTTTTCCACATTTGTTTTCAAAGATCTGCACGGAAAGCTATGTTAATTTTCTGGCAGCATAAACAGCCATGAGTGCAACGCTCTTTCATGGCTTAAATACCATTGAGACCATATCGGCTAGTGGTTTCAAAAAACATTAAAGAGAGAAGCGGGGCCATTTTATCCTGCAGGGCTTTCCTTTATACAGTGATGGCTCAGAACCAAAGTATTACTGCGCTTGGACAGCATTGAAACGGTGACAGTATTGAAAACATTCCCCTATGCGCCTTGCTTGCGGTGGCTGTCGGCTTAGCGAGGCAATGCAGGGAGTGGCATGACAGACAGAGCAGGGAAACGACTATCCTCTACAATGCAGGGATGGGACTACGTCTTTCATATGCCATTCCCTGCACTGTCACTAGTAGGTTCATGAGAATAGGCCGACGAAATTGGCTTGGAGGGGTCCTTACAGGAGGAAAAGCCGTTTTTTTTCTTGACCAGTATCGGACTCATTGTTCTATACGGTTCAGTTTAGACGACTAGAAAAGGGTACAACTCAAGAACGAATCTGCTTTTCACTGTGAAAGGAGCGCCTTCCAGCCGATGGCATCGGCCAATTCGCATTATCTTGCTAGCGCGACAATGCACGCAGGGCACTATCCGCGACCATGGAGGAAGGGGGACTATCCCTTTTCATCCGCCACTCGCTGCTTTGCCACCCTAGCAGTGTCGTGAAGCTCGGCCGACCGCATTGGCTGGAAAAGTGTCCTTTGACGGGGAAAATCCGTTTCGTTCTTCAGTTGCATCCGACTATTCCATCAACGCCTGTAGAGGAGGAGGCGTTACCCGCCCATGCACAAGGCAGTCCAGACTCGCCGTGCACCGCGATTGGCTCCGCCCGTGCGTCTCACCCACAGCGGTGCGTCCCAAATGCGAGGCATTCAAGCAGCCATGCACGCGTAGTGTGTCGCAGCTCGCGCCTACTCAAGTGTCTCCAAAAATATGTTTACGCCTCGCGAGCAAGCTGACGAAAGACGTCGCACTTTTTTGTGTGTGTGTGTGCTTTCCGTTGACACGGTCACACGACCAGGATGTGCGCCACGCTTGACCTCGGCCTGTCCAGCACTGGCTGAAACCGAAGCGGACACGTCCTCAGCCCGTGTCCCCGGCCAACTTCTCCCTTTACAATTTTTGCTTGCTCTCTTACTCGACCGGCTATTTATTCCCCCGCTGCCGCCGTTTCTCGGGAAAAACGATCCCTGCCCGCAGAGGCTCGCCGGCGCCCGTTTTCTTTCAGATAATTATTTAGTCCGGCCACTTTTCTTTTTTCTCAGCCGGTTTCCGCCGCTTCGCGAGAGCAGGACGACGAGACGCGGCGTCATGGAGGGGCTGGCGCAGGTCATGCATGAGACGCTATGCAAGCGCTCTTGACAGGTCGCGCCAACGACGTGCTCGGCGTGTGCCTTCTCTCCAAGGCAACTCGCGCCCTCATACGGGCGTTGTTCAAGATGGCTACGGTACCTAAGAGGCGCACGTTCAAATAAGGGCAGAGAGGAGGGTGCGGCGTGGACGTTGAATGAGGTTTGCTTACTAAGCTCACGTCAATGCGTCTTGTCAAGAGATTTTTTTTTTTTTCAGAGCGTAGCTTCTAAGCGCCCGTTCCTGGGTTCAGCCGCGTCACCGCCGTTGGAGTAACCGCGCCAAGCAATAAATAAACAAATAAATAAATAAATAATCAGTGCAACGACTGGAATTGGAACCCGCGGCGCCGCGAACAGATAGGCTTCCATAGCCACTGCACGAATGATGATGATGATGATGATGATGATGGCCTCTGGCTGAATGCACTGTGCAGCGCACATCGCCGTCTTCTTCAACTAATACTGCTATCGAACTAATACCGTCGCCAGACGTGCCGACGACACAGCAAAGCAGAACACGAGCCTACAGAGATCGAGAGCTCCAAGCCCACGCCGCAGCCGATGATGCCTCGTGTTAAACTGCAACACACTCTCGCGCTGTGAATTGCACATCGTCGTCTGCTACTGATGCTGCTATCGAAATACATATTCTCGCGAGCTGTGCATTGCACATGGACTTCTTCAGCTAGTACTTCTATCGAACTAATATCATCGCTAAACGTGCGAACGACTCGTCAAAGCAAAGCAATGCGCCTGCAGAGCGTAAAACACCGACATGGCTGCGCTCAAATTTCACATTGGAGAGAATCGTAATGGTCATTAGAATTTCTTTTTATAGCTTCCAGATGCTTCCATAATTTACGGTTAATGAATAAAGGGGACATTCGACAAGCCTATAACTTTATCCCGAAAAAAAAAGATGTATATAGCGCTCGTCACACAGAACTTCGCGCCTTTTGCAAAGAGCTCCGTTCAATGATTTCTTGTACGCGCAACACAAAAGCAACGCGTCATGTCTCGCAGAGTTTTCGCCTTAGAACTGTAAAACTAATTAAATTACCGGCCCGATGCGTAAGAAAATTAAACAGGCATTGTTTTCAGGGTTACTAAATGAGAACAAATTTAGGTGCCTGGTGTTCATAACCTCGGTTCAAGTGACAAAAATTAAAGATTTAGTGGCCGCAAAGGTGTCATTGTGCACGCAGAGGTAACGAAGCAATGCCTCAAGGTTTGGATAAGTGTGACCAGGAAGAAAAATTGAAGATTCGCATGAACGATAAGGTTTGTTCGTAGACGGTTGTGGCAAAGTACTACACCAGGGTGGCCAAATTGTGTTCTGGTGAGGGAGTGCGTTGTCGGTTGTGATCACCGACATCAGGCCGCACTCCGTGCCTGTTTATCCAATTACATCGACACGCGGAGCTTTTTTTTTTAACCCGGAGGAGAATTGCGCAGGGCACGTAGTGCGAAGGCATATAACCGCTGGTCCTTAATGGTAACGGAGTGGATTCCAAGAGAAGGCAAGCGTAGCAGGGGGCGACCGAAGGTCAGGTGGGCGGATGAGATTCAGAAGTTTGCAGGCATAGTGTGGGCGCAGCTGTCAAAGGACAGGGTTAATTGGAGAGACATGGGAGAGGCATTTGCCCTGCAGTGGGTGTAGTCAGGCTGATGATGATGATGATGATGATGATGATGATGTGAGCGATAAGTGCCACATTGCCCTTGTGCTTTGTGCATTACCTGCATGCGTTTACATGCAATGGGCCGACGTAATTTACACTAAGCTACGTTTCAAATACCTGTGGAAGCCGCTCAGTGACAGATTCCCGGTAGCAACTGCAGTAATCCAAAGCAATGGAAATGCACAAGCACCACCGGTGTTGAATGTCAAACACGTCGACACTTGTCTCGAGGCTTCCACAACCGTTCACCCGTGTACGTAACCCGGACGACAAAATAACATTGCGAAACATTAGCTTACCTCTCGTGAATTCCACTTCAAGGTAGCATGCAGTAAGTCTCCTAAATCTACTACAGAGCTTGAAAGCTGACATAGGAAACTTTGACGACTAGCAAAAAACAAAAAAAAATCTGGCATCGACAGTAAAAAGCAGAGTTTTTTTATTTTTCTGAGAGGAAGGCAATATCTCATGTTGTCGGCTCCTAGCAGGGCGAGCGTGGTATCACCAAACCTGAGCTCGGTTAGCGGGTCGTCAACAGTCCGCGGAGACGCGTGCGCGCGAGGCCCGGGAGCCGGTCGTAGGGGCGACGAAAGCGGACACCTGCTGATAGACGGCGCCGGCGCGGTGGCGACCAGGGCGGCCCGATATAAAATAACATCGCACGAGATAGTGGACCCCCTTATCTGCCCTATTAAGGGCCTTCATGAACGAATGCCCCCTTGCGTGCGAGGACAAGCATCACGCTCAGGCCCAAAGACCGGCTTCCGCTGCACCACTAAAAGCAGCGCGCAGTCGACGTTGGTCCCGAAAGTCTATTCTCCGGCCGGGAAATACGGTGCTTGCAAAGGAGGACGGTAACGTCGCCACATCTCACGAGGAAAAAGGCACTGCCCCATAGAATTTGCGAAAGAAGGTTCTCGGGAGTCACGTGACGCGCACGATGTATTACAAGCTTGCAGTCGTAATGGATATGTTCAATCCAAGGTGCAAGTTTGGAAGAGCGCGGGTGTGCAAAAAACGTAGTAAAATTGCAACACGCCTTCAGGTGGCTTTCGTGGGTGGCCTTATAGGAGTAACCTGACGTATTTCTCTACTTTCTGAAGCAGCATGAGTAGAAGACACCGCTTGGATCATGGGCCGGGTGCTGACCCCGTAATCTTCAGTGTACGCGGTTTAGTCATGTACCACAGTCATTACTAAAAATTTCCGAAAGCAAAATAGCGGCTTTCCTTGTAGGTCATGCAGTGCAGCTCTCTCTGCATTTCTAGTTCTTCAAACCTCTCTAGGGTGAGGAAAACTCACTCTCACCTCTGCAACGTTGTCTAGCAGAAAATTTGGTGCGCTTGGAACTTAAGAAAAACACCGCACATGAGCGCCTATGCACTCACACGGCGAAACACTCCGCGCCGAGAAATACCGATGCCGATGAAACGCTTCCGATTGGTTTGTCAGCCACTCCCACCGTATGGCTGCCGGGATATGCGAACAAACTCTCAAACTCACGACTGCTTATTTCTGCGGCGTCCTCACATTCTGATCAGACTTAACTAAGTCGTAGTCCAGTGTGTTATGGGGAATTAGAATTGGCAGTACTTTCGACTGGGACACATTGAGTACCGTTGCCGTTATGGAGAGCTCGGAACGTGTAACAGTACGCATGCGCTCGTTGCCACCTGTTCAGGCGTGGTGAACATCGGGTATCTGAAGCAGGCCGCGTTACGTAGCAGTATCAAGCGCACGCAGCATGCATGAGCTTAGCATCTCCTGAGGGCCGCGATAGATGTTTTAAGTGTTGTTTGAATTCCAAGGCTTACTTTCATATTTTATGCCGGCTAGCCAAGCTACGAATCTACGAAATGCCATTTAGAGAGAGCATGACCAGCAGTATTGTGTCCGTTCGGGAAAAGATTTCAGTTTAAGCCGATAATCTTTAACTATGCTGGTCGAATATACATAAAAGATTCCATGCGTAGAAAAGCGCTATATGTAGCTCGACGCAGGGCGTGTATTCCCAGCGGTAAGCAACGCAGCATGTTCCAGGGCTCATTTGTAGAACAGTCGAGATCTGGGTCAGTTGGTACATAGTTATGCGAAAAACTCATTTGTTGCTTCGACTCATAAGTATACGTTATCTTGCTTTTCATTACTGACAGTAATATATGCCCCAAGGATAATCAATTCAAACAAAGATCACTGCACTAACGCAAAGAAGACTAATGACTGCATTCGGTGGCCTATTTGCTAAGTGATGGTGTTAACTTTGCTAATGAACATAGTGGAAAATGTGAAGTATGCACTGCGCTCTTCGGTGCTCTGGAATTGCGTATCAACGCGAAAGCGACGTTGTCGCATCCGTACGCAATGCCTCGGGGCTTGGTTCGTCGCCACAGCATGCACAGCAAGGGCGTAGGCTGCCGCTTGGTGCCAGAAAAAAAAAAATATTACGAACCAGAGGAAGCAGGCGGCCCGGCGACACGAAGGCGTCGCGGACATCCTAGACGCCGCGGCCTTAGTCGCCACAGCATGCGGTTATGATCAAAATCTTGACGCTCCGGGTTATCGCAAAAAGACGGGGTTGAGGGGGCGCGGAGCACGTTCACAGCGCACAGCAGCGGTGTCCGCTGCAGCCTGGATGACGCGGCTGGCGGACTCAAGACGAGAGGAGAGCCCAAGGTTCGCGTCGCGGCCAGATAACGTCACTCGTGCCTCGCTGCACGCGTCAGATGCACGCACATGAGCCCACTATGATGAAACTGGATGTTCAAGACCGGTTCTTGCTTTTAATTGCTTCTTGCCCTGCTGGCAAGCGGACGCGCATGCGCACTGCACCCGAGCAGGCATGCACCCGCGTACGGTGCTCAACGTGAGAAGCATATAGCCACATGCAGTGGATGCCCGCCCCGAACGGACAACGCAGCGGAATCCGTCCTGCTTTGCACACGACCTCTATGAAGTTTACTGCTGGCCAGAAGAAGGTGTCCAGCCGATCTAATGAGCAAGAAATTATTTATAATGCCAGCGGGATCGCGACGCTTGCACTTGTAGGTGCTGTTGGTAACCCGCTTTTATAAAGGGTACACTATCATCATCATCATCTTCATCGCCAAAATTACGGAAAAAATATTCTAGGTTGTACCTGAGTTCGAACAATATCGCATAAGGCAGGTGTGGGCGGCAGTGCACGCATATTTTGTTTTTCTTTTCCTCTAAGCAAGTAAGAAAGACGGAGGTGTTCTTCAAACTTGCAAATAAGACATTCGTTTGAACTGTTATAAGAAACGACAGAGACTACATCTTAAGAAAAGCTCACAGTATAAACTTCAAATACTGCCAGTTCCAGCAACACACGAATGATGTTGATCGAGGCTGCAAGAACTTGCGTGTACGAGCTTGAAAAAAGCTTCTCTTACACCTTACACAATTACCCGTGCACTGAGCAAAATTCAACAGTTTTCAAATGTGACACTGGAAAACTGCGCTTGTCGGATTGCACTGTAGCGCATGTTTCTCTTTGCACGCTAATACTGCGTAAGCGAAGCTGGAGATATGAAATAAAATATTAGCTATCATCAGCGGTGCACTTTTTCCTTCTGTAACAGTTGGCTGAACAAACCAGACACGTTGCCTTTACGTACCTCCTAATTAAACGCTCCTCGCGATGCTTGGCTCTAACGCAAATGGATGCCTGTTCAAACAACGCCGCCGAGTCACGTGCATGCAAAGGCGCATCGTGCCGGACAAGAACGAAGTCCTCTGATCCCATCGCTAAGGCTGTGGCTGTACGGACGGACCAACTTTCACACGCTAGAGCAAGGCAGAACAACGGTCGAAGAACATCAGAGAAAACAAATTACCGGCTGCAGTGAAGGAACTTACGTGCGAATGATACGAAAGCACTGCAGTTCTATACGAACTGTATTCTAGTTCCATTCCTATTTTATTTCAATTCTTTTCTATTCCTTTGTAATTGATGTAGTTGTAAGTACCATTCCCGACTATTCGTGGTCAACATTCCGTAATTTCCCGTTTCTGATGACGTCATACCGCTTCCACCAATCGAGTTTTGTAACACCGATACTCTTTGGGCGACGCCGGGTTTTCGTATTGATGAGTCATCCAGTGCTTTCACATTAATAATGATCATTACTGCGCACTAATGTGGTGGATAATACTATACAACGCACTCGAAACTTTACGGGGCGATGAGTGCGGCAAGGCACGGCCCCAAGCCGCGCATCTCACAACAGAAACCAACATGGAAGCCATTTTCACAATAAGCGGCGCCCTGAATGGATTGGCCGAAATTCGTGCGATACTGACTGAAAACATATGCACGTGGGAGACGCAAGCGCGATCACGAGCAGCCAGCTGCGGCTGCGAAGGTGCCGCCATCTGTCGCATGCTCCTCTCACTAATATGAACTGGGCATGCGCAGTGGGGGCCGGCGGTTTCATTTTCAACCAGTGGAGCCGGAGGAGAAGAGGCGCGCATGCGCACAGCGGCCTTGTGAAAAAAAAGGTGCATTGCGCAAGGTTGCAGAGCAGAAAGGGAGCGCGTCAAACTCACTTACCCCGTGCAGTCGGAAGTAGAGGCCGCAGGCGTTGCACACGGGCTCGCCAAGGTTGTTCCGCCTCCAGAGCGATGTGGTGGCAGTCTGGCAGTTCGAGCAGGTCAGGCCCGCGCGTCGAGATGCAGACTGTCACGCGTGCCGCAAGAGAAGCAAACCCTCGCATGAATATAACAGCTACTGGCAACGGCAATACGCCTGCGTACAACTCAATGCTCCACCAAGGATGCTCAACCTGTACACTTTGACAGTACGGTGCACTGAATAATACCCCTGTCACACGGGACGTTGAATGTCATTCGCAGCGAATGACATTCACAACGAATGTCATTGCCTGCTGGCGTTCCCGTTCTACACGGGTACACAAAACGGCATTTGCAAATGATGGCGATGTCCATCGGCTAACTGCTATGACAGAAGAACGTTACAAATCATGTTTTTCATACACATATTTTATGTTTATTGCTTGTATCACACTGTTACACATTAATAGACTCTTTAAAAATTTTTTGCAACGCCTTGCGGCAGCAATAGACAACAAGCAATCCACTGAAATATCCAAAGCAATACAGGCTCAAAGCCGCTCACGATCCCTCCCGTACATGCCGCCCGCACTTCCTCCCGCTGTCGGCACTATGGAGGGCTGCGAAATTGGTGCCGAATTCTTGACAGTCGCTGATGAGCAACAGTGCAAGCGAACATTGCTTGTTCACACGCCTTCTGCTGGGCTGGCGAAGCTGCAGAGTTGTTTTCCATTGCGAGCACTGAAGGCAAATGGAGTGACGACCAAGCTACTCAGGCAAGATGGAGGACGGTTTGTAAACAAACGCGGCCGTCTTTACAGTAACTGGCGCCGACTGGGAACAAGAGTGTAGTTGCGCAAATCGCTTCAAATACCTTATTTTACATCAAAAAATGATTCAAAAGTTCAATGCAGCAATTAAAATAAAGTTCTTTGAATACGTTTTGTTCTCACTAATCAGTTTTGTAATTTTTCGCCAAGCCGCTGTCGTCGAGATTACACAGGTCGCGCTTGCATGAGTTCGGGAAACTCATTCAATGGGCGAATGTCGTTAGCTGTGAATGTCATTGACTGTGCCCGTGTAGCAGCGAAAAAAACGCCATTCAAACGTAATGTCATTCGCTGCGAATGACATTCAACGTCCCGTGTGACAGGGGTATAAGTCTTCACGATCTCCACTCACGAAGAGAACCTCAGGAAGAAGCAGGCGCAAGTGCTAACGATAACTCAAGATATCTTTGGAGTTTGAGCATATCTTCAAGCAGATAAGCACTACGGTAGCCGCTCTCCGCATGAAAGACAACGTCGCAAATACCACAAGGTAGGAAAATACCGCGGCCGCATTAAGCGATGTCGTTCCTATTTGTGTGATTTCCAACCTACTGGTAATGGTTTGAAAACTGACCTCTTTATAAGAGAGGCAGGGGAAGTGCCCACAGGGCAGGCTCGGGCCGCCTGAACAGGGCGCCGAATTCCTATTATTTAGATTTTAAGCTTCTTTTTTTTTTGCAGCATGGGAAAATCACGACACTGTCGAACAGCGAATGTGCACGAGCATTGCCTCAAGTATTTCGCTTAGTAGCACTGCCGACGTGAAAGTTGTGGAAAATGCCCTCAAAAATAAAAAAACAAATCTTCGTCGAGAAAGCAAATAGCAAAAAACACCAAGGATTTCTTGGGACCGCCGACAACCTTCGCGCTTCACCTCTGGATAGTCCGTCTGTACCCTCCTCTACACAAGTCTACCCATCAACCCTGATCTTGCCTTCTGCAGATGGTTACACCAAAACAGCAGGAATCCAAAATTTTCACGCAATAAAACGTTTCCAATCAAATTATTATAAACAAACTTTTCTTCGCTGCGAGTGATCGCGATTTTGCGGCTCGCAACTGATTGGCTGATAAGCTAACATTCCGTTTACTGTAAGATATAGACCAAGGCTGTCAGTGCGGTTAAATATATACTTTCTGACCTCAACCAATCCCTCCAGTCATGTTACACGCCACCACATTGCCATAGGAAGCTCAACGCTCAAATGTCTTCAAAACGCGGGCGTATTGCGAGAACATGAATATCTGATAGAACCAAAAAAAGATGGATTAAACCAGGGCATGAGCCCATGAATTACTTTCTTTTTTCTCTCTCCCTTCCATGATTTCAGGAAGAGATGCATGGCCAGGTCGGGCAAATATATACGTTTCAGCAGAGCAAAGTAATACTATACACAACCTGTGCAGATAACGGAACGAACTTGGACAGCTGGCTTCCCGTCACTAATTTGGTTCGACTGCACAATAGCTATGAGGGACGCCGCAGTGAAGGGCTCCGGAAATTTCGATCACCTGGGGTTCTTTAACGTGCACTGACATCGCACAGTACACGGGCCTCTAGAATTTCGCCTCCATCGAAATTCGACCGCCTCGGCCGGGGTCGAACCCACGTCTTTCTGGTCAGCAGCCGAGCGCCCTAACCGCTGAGCCACCGCGGCAGCTACTGGAATGATATTTTTCTTTTGCCAGAATCAAGTCAAAAGTGCCCAACGCAACTGCATGTGCACGTAGAAGCCGCTAATTTTTCTGATTCTCGTGTCGCCACTTTCAAACCGTCAGTTATTATAAGCAAAATGTGTATTTATTAAGCCTGGCAGCGTGCCCCCAATAAAAACACAGCAGAGGTGTCTGAAGCCAACTTATCGGCGTCTTTCAGCCAGCGATTAGACAAGCAGCAAGTACTTAACAAGGCCGTCGCCTTAATGGCGGAGCAGCTTTCAACCGATCAACTGCAAAGAAGCAAGAGCTCAAGGCTTGTGCAAAAGAGGGCGCCACGCAAGACGTATCTATAACGGCCCAAGGCAACACAAGCCACGAGCCGGCGAAAGCCCACGCCATCACTCTTGCTGTCGCGGCAGCGCGGCCGGGACAAAGACAAACTCTTGTGCGGGGCTGGGTGTTAGCCCGATCGGCATCGGTTACAAAGACAGCCCCGCCACGGAGTGTTTGGACACAGCAGCGAGTGTCCCCGTCGTCTAGTGGTGGTCTGGCAGCTTCCGGACCAGTGGATGGGCAAAAAGTATTTATGCACCAGTGAACAAATGATCTCGCAAAATGCGACGGCTCGTTTCAGTTGTTTCCAGTCTCTCTTTTAATGAACAATCCGGTCTGTGCGTCGCGTGTCGTGCCATACGATCATTGATCAAGTATAGAACTCCAACGGGTGTGAACAGCAGCGCCAGCCAACCACTGTAGTGCTACTTCGGTAGCTGACGTTGTGTCATCTTATTAGGTCTAATGCTGCTACCTGCCGGGCAAGGCGGCGTTCGTTGTGCAAATGTACTGAAATCAATACACAAGGCTAATCTGTAACATTGTCGATCTCTATGCTCTTTTCAGCCAATTCCAGCGGCATTACTGGTATGTTTTGCTCAATTATCGGCTGCACACGAAAGCTACTGCACACATCTTAAAGCCAGCGTTCATCAATGCAAAAGGAGCGCATAATTGAGCGAAAAAAAATAAAAAGCTTGGGAAAGTAGCTAAATGATCTTTTCCACCACATTCACTCCTCCCGGCTTAATGAGATCGTTCTCCTGGTTGTTATCCCGGCATGTCTGCTAGCCTTTGCTATTCAGGGATCTTCAATCTTGCTATCCAGTAACGCCGTTCACCCATTTACGCTGCGCGCTGCTGAACTGACAGATGCCGATCAATTAGCCTAGGGGAGCCGGGACAAGGGCACGCTTAACGCGAAAATAGGTGGGGAAAAACCGCAACGTCGTCTATGTACACGAATGAGGGAGCAGAGAGAACGCTTGGTGCGAGCCTGCTTGCTCACCAGTCTGCTCACCACTCTGCGGGGCGTCTTGACGACCGGCCTGTGGGCGCCGTTCATCTTGTTGTAGAGTCCGCACGCGTTGCAGAGGTAGTGGCCCGTGCCATCCCGGCGCCACAGGGGAGTCGAGATGGCCCCGCAGTTGACACACTCGCGGCCCTCGGCGAAGTAGTCCAGGTCTGCGGCGAAGGAGCAAAGAAGAATGAGCGGAGCGAAGGGTCATCCATCAATTTTGCCAACGAGCTCACGAATGCGCCGCCAGGAAACCCTAAACAAACACCCGCCCCCTCCCTGCCTCGAGAGCCACGCATCAAGGCACACGTGGTGTCGAGTTTCAACGCCCGTGTCACGATGGCGGAGCTCCGGACGGCACTCTGTTACCGTGCAACGATGACAAACCAGCGGGACGTGCAAGAAAATGCGTGGGTGTCGCTGCTCGCGCCGATCTACAAGGATTCAGTTCTCTGCGTGTTGGCCTGTTAGGGACTCGACGTTGTGAAAGCTAATCGTGACAGGCCTCTCTTGCTCAAGACAGCACAACAAACTCTGCCGACAACGGTGGTAAACTGCTCTGGTCCCCTAATGACTAAAATGTTGTCCATAAGCATCTTCAACACCGCGGTGTGCCCGGTCATTTGCAGTATTTTCTCTTGCATGTATTACATGGACCCACATGCAGACTTCAGCAGCAGTCTTTCAGTGTATCTGTGATCGAAAAGCTCGCAGTCCACTGTTCCGTGAAGCCCGGTATCACTCGCATTCCTCGAGGCATAATTGCACGCCATTGCGTAGTACATCTCAGACACGTTCAACTTTTAGCGTCGCATTAGCCTGGCTACAGCTTCAGCCATTTTCTCTGTGTTTCCAGTAAGCCAAGAACTCGCCTGGAAAAGCAGCACTTGGATGTAGGCGGAGCTACGTTGCTCACCACTGTGGCCCGTTGGAGGACATGTGAGAGCGCCGAACACATTCAACATGCAGGTCACGAAATCTAATCCGGCCGCTCTGGCCGCATTGCAGTAGACACTAAATAGGAAAATTGGAACATACCGTGCGATGTCAGTACACGTTAAAGAACCCGAAGTGGTCGGAATTAATCTGAAGCCCTTCGTTACGGCGTCTATCACCCTAAATAAGCAGACTTGCCATGTTAAACCCAACATGCCTTACCACACAACATCCCCCCCCGAGTGTTTCGGAAACTTGCGAAAGACAACTTTGTTCCTCTCTCATTCAACAGAGCTCTTCGTTCGAATCGCATGCAACAGGCTCGTCTGTTTTTTAACAGAGGCAAAAAATTGCATGGGCACGTTCTGCACAATAACATCTTAAAAATTCATGGACCGCAGTTCATTGCAAAGTCAAACAAGAATACTGCAATATGTTTGGCGCGCTTTGCTTTATCAAAGTTACGCAATGTCAGCTCTGTTAATGACATCCTCTTTAATTCTATCAAGGACCCAAGAAGAGGTCAGCGGCTTATAAAGAAAATTTACAAATCGAGCATGCGGGATCTTTGTCGCCTTCCACTCATCGGAATTGTGTACACTGTTGTGATTAGTTACTGAGTCAAGTTAGAGTACACGGATATCTTAACAAATCCGTCTCTATCTTCCATGACTCATCGACCAACGATATCAATAAACTTCTACGGTTTTGTCCGATCAGTGGAATAGCGCCTGCACTAGAACAGGCTTCTACAGCACCACTTTTTGGCCATTCAATTAAAGGCGAACACAGGACTGTTTTCCTTTTTCTCTTAAGGCATTTCCCAAGCCCTGATTGGTAGGAACTCAAGTCGCAGCGCAGCCAGTCCGCGGCGCCTCTTAGCGTAACCATGATTAGTCTTTTGCTGCAAGGATCATCAACTAAGCCTCTCGCTTCATATGCCAGGGGCAAACGGAAGCAGCAGGCAGATCCTTCGCGGGCATTTACGGCCCGACGTCGGCCCGAAACCCCGCAGGCCAGTGATCTGTGGCTTGCCATTCTTTTTACGAGCGCAGGCGCCGAGCGGTGGTGTCGTGTTAGCGCGCGATGTGCTGAAGGCGCTATGTCTTCGAAGGGCTCCTGATATTTATGTGGACCGTACACTTGGTGTCCCCTTCCCCAGCCTCCGGCCGTTGCTGCCGCGGATCGAGCTCCCAACTGCTTTGCATCACGGGGACGATGACCGTCTAATTTCCGCCCTTTAGGCGCGCTTCAGTCGGGTGATGCGATCGTACAGGATCGCACGGCGTCTCGCCGACTCTTCAGATTGAGCACGCAGGGAACCTCAGAGCGTAGACCTGAGAAAAAAAAAGAAGCTTATTAAAAAAAACAAAATGCTTCCGTACTGTCTTCAGGCGGGAACGAAGTTATGCGGTTGTGCAGAAACAAAAAATTATTTCAGCGAAAGCACGCGAAGCAGACTGAAATGCCTGCAAGTGTGAAGGGGCCGTGCATTTCCCGTCTGGCGGTACCAATACAATGCATCTGCGCTGCGAGGCACTGCGAGAATAAAATTGCGTCGTAGCACACGCGCGTCCCGGAAACTTTTGCTGCTGACTGGCTTTACTGCTTCATCACATTACAATGCAATACCATTATTTTTCTACAAAACGCCAGCAGAGTTGGTATAATATAACGATTCCTTCAAGAATCTATTCCATTCTCGAACTTCCCGCCCATCGCCATTGGCTGAAGGGCGGCAAATTCAAAAATGGGATGGAATCAGTTATGGGAATCGTTCGTTTAAACCAGCCCATTTCTTTTCAAGTGGTACATGATAATGATAATCCAGTAAGAAATAGTAATGGCCTTAAAATTCTGAAGAGTCCATACATAATTCGAGCGCCTCCGAAGTCACCAGCGATATCTTCCTTTAAATGTGAACGTTGGAGGTTGTCCTTGTTTTAGGCTTTTCAGGAACTTTTATCCCCAGTATGAGTCACTAATCCAGATCAGAACAAAGGTCGTCGTTGGAGCGCTGCAGTATGTGCCTAACGGCAGACGAATCGCTGCGATATCACGATACTGCGCTACACTCTACATCGATGCGTGCAAGATTGCCGTACAGTCGCCTCTCTCTTTGCTCGGTTCAATCTCCCCGCGTGCACTCAGATCTCACGCCCCCTTTGTAGCGCCGATATCCCTCTTATCTTCGCTAGTCGACTGAGCATCAGGGCTGCAGCAGTGAGCCCTCGCCGAGCTGCAGGCTCAAACCACGGCACCCAGAGATGTCGTTGAGCGCTGCAAAACGACTCCAGCCACAGGACGCCAAGGAGGGCAAAATCTCACGCCCTGAGGCGGGTCGCGAGTCCCTTTGAAACGAACACTTCGGCCAGGCACCGTAACGCCGACGCCACCACGGCAAAACCAAACAACACGCACCCGCAATGTGTCAGGCGGCAGTGATCAAGCCGCCACGACAAATCCTGCGCTAGCAGTAAGCGGCTCGGCAGAAGCGAATGAATCAAAGAGCGCACGACGGAAGGGAGACCAGAGGGCGCTTCATCAACACCCAGTGTCCCGTTACCGGGTTGAACAGTGCCGCCGACTGGCGCGAATGAGACGAGGAGGAGGGAAAGGCGCTGGTGTCGCCCGCAGCGGCGAAATAAATACGTCACGTCAGTGGCCGACGGGCCGCAAGGCAGGGCGCGTATTCGCTTGCGAAAAAGCAGGACCATGGCGCTTCTCCGATGCCGGCTGTAGCATACTTACTACCACTGCCTGCCGACATCGCTCGATCGTGAAAACGGCTGTCGTGAGGCCGAGAAGCCGTATGGGGGTGCACGAGACTGACTATATGGGAGCGTGCCACTGGATGTGCTGTACAGTACGCTTCCATTTGAGGCAAGCCAGACGTGCAAAGAGGCCGGAACCAGCGTGCTTAGAGGCAAAGAAATATACGTTGCTGATCATCTTGTGAATAGGCCGCATCGAAACTGGGTCTTCCGTCTTAACATCTTTCTTACGGGCACTCAATTCGCAGCTCGGCTTTTGCTAACGGACGTCAAGTGAACAACGCAAGAAAAATGCATTGTAACATCGTGAATGATTCTTTGGGCTGCGTTCCGGCTTCGGATGTTTGGGGCCTGTGTCTTGACTCCTTTACCGCTCTTCATGCCTCAGTGTAAATGTTCATGGTTTATGGAGGTTTAACGTCCAAAAGCGAATCAGGCTATGAGGGACGCCGTAGTGAAGGGCTCCGGAAATTTCGACCACATGGAGTTATTTAACGTGCACTGACATCTCACAGTACACGGGCCTCTAGAATTTCGCCTTCATAGAGATTCCGCTGCCGCGGCCGGGATCGAACCAGCGTCTTTTCAGTGTAAATGTGGGCACTTAAGCAGGAACCTATGGTTCTTTATCGTTCAAGATAACCGCTGTACACAACAGATTCTAAAGTCATTCGTGAGTCATTAGGGAGCGTGTGCAGCGAGAGCAATGCAGCTTGTCTATAGATTGTCAACGATAGCATGTTAAGATTTACGTGCCCACTAACAGTGCGAAAGGGAATCAGAACTATCAAAGATAAAGGCTGAAAAAATTAACAGCAGTAGGCACTTCGGCAGCGTGAGAAAAGTTGTCTGGGACTTCTCAGAGATGGTAAGCGCGACGGATAGTTGGTCTGCTTATGCAAGCTAAAAATGACACACCGAGTTTCAACGACAGCTGACCGCCAGAGGCCGCAAGGTGTTATTGAGTTTTACACGAATAATTGCACACAACAACGCTAAACACAGCGCAGAAATCAAGCGCGTGTTCTGTCTGAGTTACGTCTAGCTCCTTTGCTTTAAGTTAAGTTAAAAATTACTGCCAAGTTTACCAACTCTCGGCCTTAACTATCGTTTATTAACCTTGGATGGATTTGGAGGTTTTATCCGGCTTCAGGGTTGAAGAATACCCGCCGTGGTGGCTCAGTGGTTAGGGCGCTCGGCTACTGAGCCGGAGTTCCCGGGTTCGAACCCGACCTCGGCGGCTGCGTTTTTATGGAGGAAAAACGCTAAGGCGCCCGTGTGCTGTGCGATGTCAGTGGACGTTAAAGATCCCCAGGTGGTCGAAATTATTCCGGAGCCCTCCACTACGGCACCTCTTCTTCCTTTCTACTTTCACTCCCTCTCTTATCCCTTCCCATACGGCGCGGTACAGGTGTCCAACGATATATGAGACAGATACTGCGCCATTTCCTTTCCCAAAAAAGCCAATTAATATTATTATTGAAGAATATAAATTTCACGAAACAGTGTTTCTTTTTTTTTCTTTGCATATAGCTATTCCGTGCATGCTTTCAGTTCTGAGCCACTTCTAAATGGCGAAACGATTGTCGCCTGGTGCTGGGGTGAATCAGCAGGCACCAAGCGCCAAAGTTCATCCACACAGTCAGGAGCATGGAGCTCATCTCGGCTCCAATCGCCGCTGTGGCTGAGTGGCTATGGTTCCCGGCTGCTGACCCGAAATACGCGTGTTCGATCCTGGCCGCGGCGGTCGAATTCTAGTGCCCCATGTATTGTACGATGTCGGTGCATGTTAAAGAACCCCAGGTGGTCGAAATTTCCGGAGCCCTTCACTACGGCGTCCCTCATAGCGTGAGTCGCTTTGGGTCATTAAACCTCCATAAACCAACCAACCATCTCTGCTCCAAGGCCAAAAAACGAGCTTTCTCATACCTTCACACTTTGTGCGCAACTTTGTGGTCGATTCCCCGACCTTCGCTTTAATTCTGCCACGACAATATAAAAGTCCGAGCTCCAGTGACCGTGAGAGTCCGGATCCGTCCCGCCCTCCACTTGAACTGCCTGGTCGAGGTGCAACAGCGACATGCCGCTGCCGTCTATCTTTGGGAATGATGAAAGACCCGCAAAATGCACTGTGCGTCGCATGTGTCCCTCGGTGAGTTATCGCGAGTTCGATCGTACTGGAGGACTACGACTCGAGATGGACCGCCGGTGGGCTGTGGTTTCAAGACCGTTGCCATATCGGTTACCAGATAAGAAAACCTCCCGAGCTATGGAACAACAACTCAGCCTATCTCTGGGCGCTGGCTCCTTGAGAGAGCAGGCGTTACACCAATGAATACGCCTAACTGCGAGCGCACTGGTCTATCGTCGCAATTCCTGCAGAAAGAAAAGCATTTTAGTTCTGCTTGCTACTCTTCAGAAGGCAACACGCTGACACCTATCACTACCCAGACCCATTAGTGTGGGCAATACCCATTAGTAATTAGTACTGGGGTTCGTTCCAATTAGCTTAAACATTCAAATTAACTGGAATGCAAGTTTAAGGCAGACAGTTGTTCGCTACAGAGAAGTTTGTAGGCCCCCACAACAGCGTTATAAACGTTTTGCGACTGTAGTGCCAAACGAGTTTAGAGCTTGAACCATTACATTCAGGATCATATATTTTTTCTCATACTGTCCTGAAAATGTTGGCTCAATGAATATTTTCATTTTGCCCACATACAACCAATCGCTCGAAGTAGTTCTGCTCAGGACACTGCACAAAACGCGAAACGTCCGCGCTTCTGAGTGGAATTCGGAGTAGAACAAAAAGCTCCGTCCATGGCTTCAGCGAGAGCTCCTCAAGCAAATCCGCCGGCATCCAGATAATGTGAACAAAACAGTCAACAATTTATCCTTCCAATTCAACAGAGGCTATAATACTATCACGCGAGTCTTTACCTCACACTGAATGCAAAAAGCATGCTGAAAAATCTACCCGTAAAACATCCATTGTCATGATAAACGTCCCTTGAGATATTTCTGGAGTCGACAAGAAAGCCTATTTTCGTATCTACAATGAAACAATGCGAAGTGTTAGTGCGTGAAACATTCGCGGAAAAATGCCGAAGCAAGAATGAGCCCTGCCATCATCGACGGGCATTCCCATCACAACGAGTATGCTATACTATAGTAGCGCGCTGGCAAACACGCCGCATGCAGCGCCCGATCGAGAAGGAACCCCTGCACTGCAAAGATAAGGCGGCCGCGGGTCCCCGCACCGGTTGCGACATCGTTGGCGAGCAAAAAGACAAGAAAAAGCAAAACAAAGAAATAGCGCCTCCGTCACACGGGGCCGTACCTCCTCTCTGAGCGAGTCGCTTGTGATGGAACATGGCTCCCTTTTTTTTTTTCTCCGTGCTGCTGCTGCTGCTGCTGTCGCTGCTGCCGTGACGGGCGGTGCGCGGTCCGGCGTGCTGTCTCGGGAAGAACGGATGCCGTCTGTGTGCGCGTGCGAGCCAAGGCTTCGGCGGCGTGTACGTGCTCCTTATCGCCGCGCCTCCAGCTAGCCTACAGTCCCGCCTATCAGGCCTTATCGACTGTCTGCAGATACATCGGCCCAGTGCAATAAACACCGCCGCGAACGACCCAGATTACGGCAACGAGCACCCCGAGAGGCGAGGCGGTAGCGCACACAGACTATACGCTCCTCTGTTGCACTGTTGCACGCAGAAGCTGAGCTTTGGAGATCGCCGGCGTTTTCCAATGCAAATCGTCCACGCGCCCCCACGCAGTTTGAACGCTGTCAACTGAGGACTTCTATGGACGGTCCGACAGCGATTCTGGGGATACCGCGAAAATAGCGCGTATGTATAATTTTGACAGACAGCCATGTGATACAGTTGGATACAAGTAAAAACCCCCCTTCCAGCCCCCTTCCAGCCAATGGCGTCGGCCGAGTCTTACAAACATGCTATAGCGTGACAATGCAGGGAGTCGCAGATGAGCGGGGGTAGTCCCCACCCTGCACAGTCGGGAATGGTCCCCTCCATATGCTGTCACGCCACTCCCTGCACTGTCAGGCTACTCACGACAGCAGGCTCATGAGAATTCCCCGACGCCATTGGCTGGTATGGGGTTCTTTGATGGGGAAACACTGCTTTTTCCTTGACTTTTATTCGACTATAGAGAGTTAGCCCTCAGCGCCCCCTTTCAGACTTTTATGGCCTAGACGAACGTGCGTCACATTAGAGCTGCCACTTGGTAGTGCACCGCGCCTCTTTCAAGTGCTGCACCCTTCGCGTGATCTCAAACCACTCGTGACGTCACAGCCACCGTTCAGAGCTACAAACACCACTGAAAATACATAGCAAACGTTCAGTTCTGGATTACTGACTGGGCGCCGGCTAATTCCACATGATGACCGATTGAGCGATTGCATATTATTTCAAATGAAATGTAGGCGACACAGCATCTGGTGTCTGTAGCACCCGTTCTCAGCGCATGCCCTTAATTACAAAATCATTTCACCCAGAACGCTTCTGCACATCAGCAGCACTATCCGCCAGTTGTACTTTGTTACCGTTGAGCAACATATTGACAATGAGCTCTTTTGTTTGCTTTTTGTCCCCTTTGAGACACAAAGAGTATGTTGGAATTATTGTTTTTGCCATATTACCCATATTCCCATTTTACACAGGTTTGTACTACGGATGTAGCATTTTATGCTGCATTGCACACGAGGTATATTCGGCGTGCCCTTCTTTTTAGTGTTTTTTTCTTCAATTTGACTTGCGCTACCTTCCAGTGCCCGGACTGCTGTTTAGCATCGATAGTGTAAAATTCTTATGTTACTGTAGTGACGCGATGCATTTTGTAGTGTTAAATGAAATTTTGTGCGTTCTATTCTTCGCTTTTCTCTACATTATGTCAGTCTTATTGTATTCTCAATGTCTGCGGACAAAAGAAGGCTCTGCCAGTATCGGACTCAGACTTCCATTACACTTTTACGTGCTGAAAATCAAAGGGGAAACGTAATTAGTTCTCTTTACCACAAGAGCACAAGCTCCGACAAGCCTGAAGCAACGTATAGAGAAAAGAAGCGGACATGAAACGCAGGCAGTTATGATAACGTGGTACTTTTCCTGTGTTGGTCAATGAAAAGTGAAAATTAAAACTAGTTTCGCTAATTTGAAACATATAAACTAATTTTAGGCAGCCTGAGCAAGATACCAAGAGAAAAAAAAATGCTATGCGCTCTGGCCAACCAATTGAATAGGTACGTACGGAGGCGTTAACATTGCGTTCAGAAATTTCTAAATTCGCCAAGAGGGCAATTGCTCGACAAAAAAATATAACGTAAAAGTAGAAAGTGAACTTCGTAAGAAAAGTACAGTCCTTACACTTTTACGCTCTATGCTAGTAATCTGAAAAAAATTTGGCGCGTTTTCATTTGAACCTCAGACATCACGGTCACAGCTGCAACCTTACGAGGGAATGAAACGAGGAATATTAACTCCAACAAAAAGGCACTATAATGTGACAGATAGCTCTTCGAGAAACTGGCAGCGGTTTTCGTTTGCAAAAAGCTGATTTCGTAGCTGCGCATCTCGTGAGCGGAATCTCCCGATTTCCTCCCCCATTTACACCACCTCAAACACGGACGGCTTTATCATTTTTCTGATGTGGAACCGCCCCAGCTTTCAGCGGATCAGAAAAAAGAAAAAAAAAGCATATTCGCCCGGCAATAGCACAGTTCTTTGTTGCCATACTGATCAAAAGATGGCGCCAGCAGTTTATTTACAATCTACCATGCAATGAAGCCGTCCTGCCTGGACGTGACAACCTCCCTCCTCGGGAAAAGTTAATGACACAAAAAGCTTGCATTTTTGAGTCTGCTGCGCCCAAGTAGGCCGATTAGCTGGCAGGCGATGCGAGCGACGCTTCGAATTCACGTAAAACAGCACCGGTGTCCGCACCGATATCCTCTTAACTCGATAGTACAAGCGCCTGAAAACAATTTTCCACGTGAAACTACAAACCAACCGTGAGCGGCGAAGAATCGACTTCAGAGGGCGCGCTTACTAGATTGCGCAAGAGCTGTTTGTCTTGAATGTCCAATTCTCCGGTTTTTTACAAGCAGCTTTGTAGGTAAAAAAGGTGCATTTGATTCTCAGTCTAGCTCGAGTTCGAACTTCCTTTAGTGCCCTTTCAGTCTCATTGGACCCTTTTGTTTATGATAATCGTCATTGGAAAGGCTTCATCGGAGCCTTCGTGCGACCAAATGGCGTCACCGCCGCGGAGCTGAGTACAGTTCTAATAGAGGCAGTTATCAGTGGCTCCCTTCTCCCAAGTTCGGTCCAGACCCGGACGGAGGAAAGAACACGTGACCAATTTATAATTTCTCTCGCACCTCGGAGTGGAGAAACACGTAGGCAGCCGGCAGGCACTGACAAGCGAGTCCTCCCATGGCGCTAAAACTCTCTCGTTTGCAGTTGGAGGCCCCTGACGATAAACTGCTGACAACGGTGGTCTCAGAGACCAAACTGTGGAAGATGAATTAAGTGCTCATGTTGGGGCAACGATGTGCACCGCTCTGTGCGACCCGGTGTGAGAGATCGGAGTGCCCTCCAGCGATAATGCCGGCTGTTTCATTCTAAGTGAAAAAAAACAACAACAAAGGAAACCTTCCCGTCGCTCACCAAGCGAAGGCTCGCGAACTGGAAGCTCGCCGATTGACAAGGGGGCAAGCAGCAAACAAGCCATGAACTGCTAGACGTTACATTCACTGTAGGACTCCAAACTGGTTTCCCAACTGGAACCACAGCTGGACAACTACAGTTCGATACGACTCAAGAACGAAGCGGCTTTTCCCCGTCAAAGGACCCCCTTCCAGACAATGGCGTCGGCCGGTTCTCATCACCCTGCTAGCGTGGCAGTGCAGGGAGTGTAGTATGAAAGGAGATATCCCCTCTCTCCGTGGTCGGGTACAGTACCCCTCCTGCATTGTCACGCTACTCCCTGCACAGTAACGCTAGTAGGTCCATGAGAATCGGCAGACGCCTTTGGCGGGAAGGAGGTCTTTTGACGGGGAAAAACCTCTTCGTTCTTGAGTTGTATCAGACTATACGCTTGGTTTACATTCTACTTGTTTTACATGCTCATAACGGCTTTTGCTCCGAGACCGCGACGCTGCTCCAGTGCCATTTTTTACGTTCATGCTGCCAGTACGTGAATAGGATGGTTCAGTGCTCAAAATACGCTGCGTTTTCTTGTCTTTTTTTTTTCGGTCATTCAGTGTTAACATTAGGGGTGTGCGAATATTGAAATTTTCGAATACGAATCGAATACGAATATGAAGAAAAGATGGCTTCGAATATGAAATCGAATATCGAATATCTGGTCTGCACAAAAAATAAATTCGGAAAAGAAAAAAAAGAAAACATTGTTGCTCATATTTTTTTTTTTCAAAATAGTGTATGACCTTTGTAACCGAAATAAACAAAACTGGACTGCCTGAGCACCGTATAAAAAAAACGATGTGCGCAGAAATGTGTACTACTTAATTTAACAGCATAGCAGTACCCAACCTGTAATGTAGTCAGGCAAAATGAAATCCATAACATGACAAGACTGGAAACAAAAATAACATGATGGCTAGTAAACCTCATTAATTCGGAGTTCAAAGAATGCCCGGGTTATTTGAAGGTCGATTTATAAAACGCCCCGCGCCCCCGAAAAAAAAAAACTACCGAAAATGTGGTAGTCTTATGAGGCGGCTCTATCGTGCAAACACCTGTAATCCCGTGACAAGCACCGAGTTTCGGCGTGCTCGAAGACATCGCGAACAAAAAAATAATGACCAGCGACGCGTCAGTCAGCGTCAAAGCGGCACGGTGCTGAGATTGGACTACTGGCGAATTCGCGAGCCGACAGTTGCCATTGCCACGGGCGAGTGGCGAAGCTAAGAAACCAAAACTACGCGGCCAGGTTATTCACCTAGTGACAGGGGGCCTCCAAACGTTGGCAAGCCTGCCGTTACGCCCACTTAAGAGGTGCATGGGTTACAGTGCACCATGCAATAGGCGGGATTCTTACAGGATCGCTTGGCCTGTTGTGACACCTCGACTCGCCCCTTCGGGCGCCTCACGCGAAATTTGCAAGTAGGCTTTCCCGCATAGCGTAGTTGACCAAAACAAGATGGTGGTGGTCACTCTGGGAGAGTTAAGGTGACAGAACGAATGACCATGAGTGTGAGCATTAATTATGTAGCATATTACGGAAGGATAAAAAAATAAACGCGCTTTCGCGTTGCAGTTGTTAGAAGCGGGTCGTCCCCATCTTGTTCGCAGCACGTGTGGTATGTGGGAAAGCCCACTTGCGGAATTGCTCACAAGGTCAAGCCTAGCGGCATCGAAATGCGATTGGTCCACGCGATAAACGATGGAGAAGAAACAGAACTGGGACTTTATATTGTTTTCCTGGAACTTTAAACTCTATATTCAGATAATTTGCCCAGATATTGCGCTTTTGCCGCAATCAAATTTACGAAAGTAGGCGCGGTGTACGATCGCTGCCGAGTATTCGGGAATTTTCGAATATTCGGAAATTCAAGAATATCATTTCTCGAATACCAATATGAAGCATATTCGATTCGTATTCGAAATTTCGAATATTCGCACACCCCTGGTTAACATGACTAAAGTGTTGCGTTATAAACTGTAGTGAACCCTGATCGAAGAATAGCTTGCAACGGCCAAGAAGAGAAAAAAAAACTTGTTGGCTCTTCACGTACTGCGAGGCTCGGGTAAGTTGCTTCCATGTGCATGGCTAAATGGGTAGCAGTGCATTCCAGCTGATTACTTCATAAATTAAAAATTACCCGACGGCTACTGCACTTCCTTTTTGTTGGCTCTTCACGTACTGCGAGGCTCGGGTAAGTTGCTTCCATGTGCATGGCTAAATGGGTAGCAGTGCATTCCAGCTGATTACTTAATAAATTAAAAATTACCCGACGGCTACTGCACTTCCTTTGATCTGACTTTCGCATTAAAGAGCGCCCAAGAGGCTTGCACCAACGTCCATGAATTTCTGCACAGATGTTACGCGGTGTCCATCGCAGCGAGTATACGAGACTTCGTTTCTCGGTGTATGTGGTTTTGCTAAGTTCGCAGCGGCCGCCAGTCGCTGTGCGCGTTATTTGCTGCCGGAGGAGCTGTTTTAAGCTACAAGCGAAGATGCTAACGCAATTTCTCAGTCGAGGTGCCCGCGGCAGGAGCAAAACTGACGCACAGCTCAACACGCCGCAGTAACGCTGTAGACTTGTGTCTGGATGCCTGAAATGGCTGCCAATACCAGTGCGGGTAGAGTCTCAAGCGGTAGAACGTTTGGCCAGCGAAATCTGGCTCTTCCAAACATTTAGAATTTGCAGTCACATAAGCTGCGTGCATAAAACAAAACAAACTCTGGACTGTCGTGTAGTGATTTGCCAGATGACTGGTCTACAATAAAAGCATCGAAAGATTATGTGAGGTCAAGAGATTGTTATAAAACGTAACACTGAGGCGCGTTAAGATTGGTGTGTCGAGGATGACCCGCTACCGTTTTTTGGGGGGGTCGGTTTATCGGTGGGAACGCTCCTTCAGGTGGTCACACTCTTCCCTGAATTCTGGCGACAATAGGTAAATAGAAAAGGTGTGTGGACTCACGGAATTCGCCGAGTGGGGCCATCTTGTCCCCGGACCGCTGAGGGTAAGAGGCCAGGCTGGTTACTGACACTCCTCCCTGCCCATTGTCCATGCTGTGGGACCAGGCCAGGGGCGAGGGCTGCGCCATCTGGTGCTCCATCGTGGGCAGGTACTGCGAGTAGTTCTGCGCCGCCTGCTGGCCGTTGCCCTGCGGTGTCCTGGGCGGACTCATCTGGGACGGCTGCAGCTGGTGGTGGAGGTGGTGGGTGGAGTGTTGGATCCGGGACGCCGCTGACGGCAGCGACGGGTTGCCCAGCTGTTGATGGGGCGGCGCCGTCCACATGGCGTTCGGCGACGCCAGCATGACGGGACTCGAGGGTGAAGTGGACTCGGGAGGCGAGTACTGCTGGTGGTAACTTTTGTGATCCGTCGGCGAGTGCATCTGGTAGGGGCTACCGGGCGGATAGCCCAGTGGATCGGTGCTCGCCGGCGTCAGGTGGGAGTAGGTGGCGTTCTGTTCGTCCAGAAGAGCGCCATCGCGCACGCTGCCACCGCTGCTCGAGGAGGAAGCCATGGTTGAAGAGATCGATGGTGAATAGTAGGACGGGGACTGGACGACCACTCCGGAAGTGGACGACTGGTACCGGAGCACAGTCGAACCGTCCACGATGTGCGGGCTGGACATGGAGGACGTGACGACGGGTCCATGGTAAAAGCCGTTTTCGTCAAAACCGCTACCAATCGCGCTGTATTTGCCGGCGTAGTACGGAGCTTGTGATTCAGCCATGCTCCGCGGAGTCACGATGCTCTGTCTCTGCTGCTGCTGCTGTTGCTGCTGCTGCTGCTGCTGCTGCTGCTGCATTTCTTGGTCGATGACTTCGGTCTTGATGTGCGTCGGCGACGAAGAAGCGGCGTGGGCGCTTCCCAAATCTCGAGAGCCGCCCAGGACTGAGCCGTACTCGCCCTCGGCCTGCCGCTGATGTTGCCGCAGCTGCTGCTGAGCTTCCGGTGAGGAGCTCGATGCGTAGTCATTCCGGGGTTGGGACGGGGAGCCTTGCTGGTTAAGATTGACGGGGGACCTGCCCGCCGGTTCCTCTTCGGGGCGCTCCTCTTTAATCCACGTCTGCAGTCCCTGTGGGGAGGCTTCCCGCTGCGACTGCTGCTGATTAGAAGTCTGGTCAGCCATGCCTTCGGACTGTTGCCCGGGGGAAGACGCCAGTGTGCGCGTCATTGGGTCGGCCTGGTTATCGATCGGTTCCCGAAGACGAACGCCTGCGTGTGCAAGAGCAGGAAGAGAAAGGGAAAAATATGAAGCGCAAATTCAACTGTGAGGATTCTGGTAAGGCTGCTTTTGCCCGCACCCTTAAAGACACCAGAAGGAGATAGTGGCCAACAAGCAGCGGTTGTTTGCGCAGATAGCCAGAGTTGATGTCGTTTGAGAAGCCCGCAGCGTTTCGGACCCTTCTCCGGACAGATAAGCTGGTCGTTTTTATCGACTGAAGGGGTAAGGAGAAGCCGCTCCTCGGCCTCCTCCTCGCTTGGAGGGTAGGCAAGGTCAGTACATCTGGACTGACTCCTTCACGATGAGTTGCATTCGAGGTCGGCCGACTGTAGCCTGCTTGACTACTGGACCATGGTTCTGGAGGAAAAATATTGACGCAAAGAAAGCAATATTCTCCTTAACGCAGCTTAGCTTTATGCTGCTGTAAACTTAGGTGCACACAAGCGTAAGTCACAAATAAGTCTTAGTTGCGCTAGTAGTACGCCGTTATCTGGCGCACTACTCCACTTTTCAAGCGTCACGGAAGTGGTGAAAAACTATAGAAGGCCTAAGCTCCGTGCAGTGCTGTTGCCGTACCCCTCATGGCTGTTGATATTGCGGCCTACGCATATGAAAGCAGCGCAGAAGCGCCGTTTGTTTCTCGGGAGTATAGCAGCATCAAGAATGTGTTAGCACCACAATGTTACTTCGTGCACAACATCAAACCCATTTCAACTGCTAGCGGCCCTTGCAATGCAGTACCTGTCGGCTTCTGCGCTGACAGGTGACATCATTAATAGTGGACGTAATCCCAGAACACTGAGGGCTCTGAAGAGATGTCTCTAAAGACACGACCTCGAGAAAGGCAAAGCATGGCCCGCCTTCCAAAAACAAAGTTCAGGAGTCGGTAAGAGTACTATGCACACCTCCGCGTGAAACAAAGAACCACTTCAAGCAAACTTTCAATGACGAACGCAAAAAGCCTCGCTGCGGCCCAGATGCAGTGAAAGTTCGCCATAAGGCATCACAGTTCTCATTATGTTTCCTCAAAGGATCACTAAATTGCAAGCGCGAGGCAGCTCAGTCATGCTTTCGAATTTTTCAAAGGCCACTGGTCTTCTGGAGCAGTGGCAGGAGCTCTAACCTTCTTTAGCATTACCTAGCACAAATGGAGCCCAAGTTAAAAGCTTTACTGTAGTGTTATTCTTACTGCATGCATTTCAAATTTCAAATTTCAAATTTTCAAATATTTATTCCAACATTACACCATACAGATATAATGTCGAGGATGGCAGGCAAAAAGCCTCCTGGAGGCTTGACCGGTCCTGCATCATTTCGTTACAATCGCCACCACGGAACGATAGGACTGTTCTTGAGGCCTCTGAAAATGAATCCCCCTTCCATAAACGACCGGCCCGACCAAACAAAACAACGGGGGCCAACCAAGTTTACAAGTGCATCGGTATCGTGAAAGCCAGCTACGCTACGCACGGTAGCAGTAGCAACGTTGGCAGTAGCCGAGAGACCTCCGATATGCCCGCGGAACCATTTCGCACAACTGGCGATTCGCGAGTCGTCCCTTCGCCCTATCAAGAACCAGGGCAAACCGATAAAACGAGCGGCTAAAAATAAGGCCACCACGTAACACGGTGGCCGTAGTACGTACTCTTTTATCGGGAGCGGTACACACACGCGATGCGGCGCCGGGAGGACCCGCGCGCGCGGCCCGTCCTGATAGCGCGCAGCGCTAGAAACAGCCCCAGCCGAAGCCTCATACATATCGGCCGCCGAAGAGTTCGCGCGTAGGGCGGTGGTGTGGCGGCGGCCGGAACAGTTGATAACCCAAGGGAAGAGACAAGATAGGCGTTCTCTAATCAAGCGGCGCGTTACCTTGCATATAAGGCGTCCGGCAGCGCTGGGCTCCGCCAGTGAGAACTGTTCCGGCGCTGGCAGTGGTGGTCGTTGAACAGGACGTCGACAACGCCGGTTCCGGGAGTGCGACGGCTCGATCGGAGTGGCGAACGAGTGAACCGCGAGGAAGCAGCGGGGGGAACTGGCGGCAAACGGAGCCGGCGGTGGCGTGCGATGCACCAGGAACGCAAGAGGCATGCGCAACGGACCGGCTGCTGCTGCGCGCGGGATTGAACGTGGCTTCGTTTGACGAGAAACGGTTCCCGGGCATCCGGCGAGGTGGCCACTGAAGGGAAGAAGAAAAGCTGCCGCCGGGATTGGCCGTCGCAGTCTTCGTGGCCCGATCTTAGTCAGCGTTATGTGGCGCGGTCCGCGCTGCTCTCCGGTGACAGCCGCGCCTAGCGCGAAGCAAGATGGACGCTGCTGTGTCGCAACCTGCGTTCTCGGGGACGGTTTTTTCTTCTTCGTTTTTGTTTTACTTCAGTAATTCGGAGCTCTTATTTTTCAGTCAGTCACTGCACATGCGCTCGCCAAAAGCTGCCTACGAGGAATGGCTGCAGCGGCAAAAATTTTTTTTTTTTAGATCTAGACTTTTTCAGACTTCGTTCGGCAGTGACTTGGCTTGCAGAAGGGGGATTCGCGTTGCGCGTACTACAGTGAAAGGAAGTTGAACGTCATGATTCACCTGCCCGCCGAAGAAACGGCGGTGCGCTCGGGGACACGGAGAGCCGCACCGGCTAAGTGCATACGAGGCGAGGCGTGTGCAGTTCGTTGCGATCCAAGCTTTCCGGAATGCGCACCGGCGCGCGCAGATCTTGCCTTCGTTGAAGTGCGGCGCGCCGAAATTCTTGGTGCGTCAACTAAGCCGTAAGGCGCTGTCATCCTCATCGTCCAGTGAACACGTGGCTATATCTTGCACTCGTTCTTTTCGTGCGAGAGGGAATGCAGCCCCTTTCACCCGTGCTTTTCACGGCGCATGCCATGCCTTAGGCTGTGCACATATTAGACAGAGAAAAGAATTCTGGCCGTTTAATGCGAGCAACTTTTCACCGTGAAATGCGGCAGAAGCAGCATTTGACACGCATATAAACTTGTCAGGCTCGCAGCGCATCATCGGCATAGACTTCCCCGCGAAGCATTCAGCAAATAGTCTAATCACGTCTCTAGTTTCAGGCACCACAACGAAACCTGCACTCCAAGCACAGCGCCGACTGGCAACAACCTATAAACGACAGCTTGTCGAGACGGATGCCAGGAACGAGATGACTGGTTGGATGGGATCTCGAAAGCTGGCGCATAAAATACCCTCTGTGATATTTACTTCTTTCTACACAGCATCTCCGTTTCAGTGTATCGTCCCAGCAGCGGCAGGGGTCAAGTGAGAGAGAGACTTCGAGCCAAGCGCCGCTCGCTGTTTCTGCCGCTCCAGCTGTGTCCGGCGGCGCCTTGCGGCGTCAGTCCGGTGACTTATGTTTCTCAAAGAGTGTCAAATTTGCTGACGCCCAGGGCCGTGGCTAGGGTCCCCAGAGGAGGGGGGGGGGGGGCACTCCTTATCTGCAGCGAAGGCTGCAGAAGCAGCAAGCAGTAGCTTTGGCGGGGCACTCCCTCTGCCGCGGCCGTTTCTAGACCTCCCACGACCGGGCGCTTTAGCAAACCACAGCGCAAAGCTTGCAAGCCCGGCGGTGACGCCAAGCGTACAAGCTTACGAACGAGCTAAGGGATTCAGCGACGAAAGACCGAAGTTGATGAAGTACTATAAAGCGTCATGCAGAGCACATAATCCCGTTCCATTCTCCGACACCACTTGAATTATTAGGCAGAGTGCCATGTCGTTCAGCTACACATACCCCACGTGATGAAAGCTGTAGTAGTGTACAACATACAGAAACGGCAGTTGGCCCGCCGTGTCTTGTATTGCTCCGCTAGCCAACCGCGGAACAGTAATCGAAATCAGCACCTTATTCTTTGACTAGATTAAGCAAGCCAGAGGCATCAAAACTCGTCACCTTGTAATTTTGGCTAGCGATTTGATTCTTGTTTAAGCAACTAGAAAACCCTTAGCAGTGGAATACGTGTTGTCGTGGATCAATTCTGTGCAGCGGCCCTGAGTATGGGCGGAGCTTCGATGCAGACTTGAGTTGTATCCCACTATAAACGTGTAACAGATCTGCAAAGCAACCTTCGTGCTGCTTGCTGCTCTCCATGCCCATCAGTTGCTCGAAAAAAAAGCGCGATTACTAGCGGAGTATCAAGCTAAGCGTATTTCCCTGCTCCTGACCACTTTCCCTCTCCCTCAGAACAAGAGCGTTCCGCTTTCCTACCACCGGCGATATGTCACCCTTGTCTAAATGTGAGGAAGTAGCTCTCCTTCAAGATACTAAAAAGTGGACTCCACGATCGAAGAAGCCCGGAGCAGCCGCCTTGGTGGAGCGCATTCAGTGTTGACTGCAGTGTTGCCGGACAGAAACGCTGCAAAAGTATAAAAATTGAAGTCAAAATTTTAAATTTCATAAGGGTGGTTCACCTATAAGACTTTACACGACTTTTAAAAAAGGCTTTTTTTCATTTAGGAGAGCGCTTTTTTAGGCGTAACACTGTCAGCGGCGTAGCACATCAGAATGCAGCTAAGGCGTGCCAACTAGCGGGCTGGTTAGCTAATATTAAATAGATAACTTTTTAAGACCGCAGCGACACCGCAATGGTAGCCGAGTGGTTGAGCATCGGCCTCGCAACGGGAGGTGCGGGGTTCGATCCCCAGCGCCGCCAGATACCACCGGTGATACAATGGGTACAAGCTTTCTCCTGGTCTGATTCTCGGCATATTTAGGGTGAAACGCTTGGGTCTATGACGCGACCGTGAGAAGTTGAAAATGCCTTGTGCAATGGCGCTCTTTGGCTATAGATGCCCTTGCGCCATAAAAATTCTTAATCATCATCATCAGATAACTTTTTAGCAATTACCGTTAGACTTCTTAAATATTTGGGGGTGTGCAGACCACTGTAAGTAGCATCCATACCAGCTTTTAGAATTTCGAAAACGCGATTACCCTCGGCGCTTTGGCCCAACAAAATTTCGCTATTTCGACAAGTTGCGTGCACTGGAGAGGTAGCTTTGCGTGCAAACTTCTCGAAATCGCGTGTATTTCGGCGCGATGTAACGCCCAGCTCCAGCCAACGGCGTATGCCGATTTTTACGACACCGCGGTTTGTCCGAATATATTGTGGTCAGTCCTCTTTCACCCGCCACCCAATGGGATGTCTCGAGAAGATTAACCACGACGCCATTAGAATTGGTCGACGCGACCGCTTGGAAGGCCTTTTTTGAGGTGCATTCCCCGCTTCATCCTTGAGTTGTGTCCGACTATAGGCTCTTTTATTGGGGGCAGAACCGTCACAACATATACACAAACAGCGAAGCTCCTTTTCGGGGTACAAGCAACACACAGGTAAAAGAGAAACGCCGATTGCATGCAGTCCCACGAGTTTAGAACTGGCAGTGTTGCTTCAGAAGAGAGTCACATAAAAGCATTCTACGACAAATTTAATGCAAAAGTCCAGGCTTAGGTTTTCAATGGCACTCATTTTAGTCAGCCTGACGGACGCTTTTTGTTTTTGTTTTGAGGAGCTGACGCAAACTCAATACGCCAGTCAAAGCGCGAACGACATGATGAGTCATGGTGTCTGACAAGTCCCGGCGCTCCCAGCTTAAGCTCTGCTAATTAAAGTTGCACCTGCGAATATTGCGTGTTAAAAGTGACTAATTTACAGAGATATGAGTAAATGAAGACACATTAAGTTCCCGACTCGAGCTGTCTCTGCACTTCGTCCGTTCTACGCTTATTGGACACTGCTGCAGATCACCGAGACGTTCCAAAGCGAAGGGAGAACCGTTAGCAACCTCCGGAGCGCCTGGCAACATGCACAGCACACGCGAGGCACGTAGCGCGCGCACAAAGAAGGCCACGTGGTGCAATACATGCACCGGATGTCCCCAGCGCGCCGCGCTTTTCGGCGTCTATTCCTGCTTCTCCGGCGGTCGCCTCCGGGCAGCCGCTGCTGGAAGGCGGCCGCCGGATGCCGTCGGAACGGGAAATGTACGGGGGTGTGAAGACAGCGCGGGACGTCGACGCAGCGAGCGCGAGTCACATGACGCCGGTTTTTTTTTTTTTTCACGGGACAACACGCACCACCACAGGCAGCGAGTCACACAGTGGCGCACGCTGGAAGTTCAACAACACCCGCCCGCGATGCGAATGCGCAGTTAGGAACAGAGCAGCCGCCGACAAGGCGTATTCTCCACAGAATGCATGGGCTTTACTGTGAAGCCTCGCCCGGGCCGTGTCTGCAAAGACTTGGTGGCCGACCAAAACGGCTGCTGTGAGCAGAGATGCAGAACAATGGAGGGTTTTCGAGCCCGTTTGCGACATGTCATGTTGCGCTACCAAAGTGACTCACCAGTTTCGAGATTCGCTCTTTGTATAGACGGCCGCCCAGTTTGCACCAAACCGCCTGACATAAACCCCGTTATTCCCAGGAATTGAACACGTCGGACCAATGTTATGAAATGTCAGTACTAATGGTCCCTTCTAAGTCTAAATGTGAAAAAAAAGAGTTGACTAAGGCATAAATAAATGTACCAGTCCTTGATGATTTTTTTTTCTCAAAAACGAATTAAAATGGGCATAAACTTGCTGGCTCCAAGTATAGAGCAAAAGCAAAATTCAAGACCGCTCTATTATCTGCACGGGCACCATTACGACTGCATGTTGTTTTGCCGCTATGGTTCGCTTTCGCGGTAATTCACTTTCAGCAAATCTCCCGCGTCTCTGACAGCTGGCGAACTGACCTCGAATTGATGTGCGCCTTTTTGGGGGGCTATTATTTCTTCTAAAAGCTATTCACGATCTTGTCCCTACAAGCTTTGTTCAGTTCATGAGTATGTAACCAATTTAAATATTTAAGCGCCACCTGCAACATGCACGGGACGCGCCGAGCATCACAGAGTTAACGGATGTCGAAGTAGATCGCGCGCCGCTTAAGCAAGCAATAGAATCGGCAGACTGGTCACGCAAGAAGCACCACCCAACAGCTGAGCTGCCGCGGCTTTTTTGGGTAAACGTCTGAGTGTCGATGCGCGCACATGCACAGGCGTTAAGTGCGCACTTCAAAGGGGCCATGGATATGCGGCACAGGGTATTTTGTCCCTGGAATACATAAATTTCTTGTTAACTGAAACGGCAAATTAGTCAGTCGTTTAGTTAACCAGTCGTTTCCGCTTTGGTTATTGCAGAGGATATTCTTGCTGCTGTCATATGCAGCATGCATCTGCGGTTCACTCAGGCGCTGAATGTGCCAGCATTTAACCTCGCTTTTAGTGAGGAGTCCATAGAAACGAGGCAAGGTAGTAAAATTTACAGCATTTGTAATGGTAATGGGAGCATTATATAACCTTCGCCGATGACACACAGCAACAGTTATTCGTTAGCAATTATATAACTATTAACCTTGTTAGCGTTTTACTAGGGCATAACCGGAAGACAAATGTGCGTTGAGTGTCATCACCCGACTTTTCGATACAGCAGCTATGCGTGACAAGTTTCCCAGGTTTTATTTATTTCTTTATATATATTGCAGTCCCTACATCGGGATATTGCAGAAATGGGCATACACATCAACAAACCTATTGCAAAAACAACAAAAACAATTCACATAAAGTACGGCACAGCACAATAAATGACTTTAAGGTGGTAACACAGAATTAGGCGTGAAGTGTAATGTATCACGACCTTTCATCAAGCCCGGGTGTGGCCAGGTCCTGTGCATAAATTACTGTGGAAATTTGAACTGTATGAGAGCGCAATAAGCGTATGAAGTGCTCATTTCAGGTGTTCTATGCACAAGGGCACAATAATTGCTGAGGGTTTGTTGGTACACTAACGTATTCTTTTAGTTCTTGGGAAAAATCTATAAATTTGCGCCTCTCATCTTTGAGTCCATATCGTGAATCCAACAGCGACAACACGCGGTCCGGTTTCTGACTGTGAAAGTATCACACGTCCACGCGCGGCGTGCTGTCACCGCGCCACGCCGCTTCAGCGAGCGCCTCATTTCAGTGGCCAAACATTTCCCTGCTTTGCCAGTTCGCGCTGCGCTCGCGCGAAGATCGTCGCGGACGTCGAACCCGGGCCCTTCGGATATCAGAAGAGCGCAGTTAGCCACGCACCGCACCCTACTCGGGATGTGTGACTCTCCCCTCTTCTCGGATCGCTGGTCCATTCGAGTCGGTAGCCGAGCGGCAGGATGCTTGCCGCCGCAGATAGGGAGGTATCTCCTCCGACGGGGAGCTCCAAACCGTTTAAGATAGCAGCGTACTTGACGACATTGACAACGGGTGCAAAGGGGGACGCCACGGGTGAGGTGGAGCTGATTCCTCCTCCTCCTCCTCCTCCTCATCCTCCTCCACCGGGCCGTACACACGAAACAAAGAGACTAAATTTAGAAGGATTCTGAGCGCGGCTTCACCGTGACGATGTGGATAGATGAATTTTATAGCATCACCTTTGAATCGGGGTGTTGGCTCGCACCACCGCGCCCAGTATATTGAAGCGGCCATGTGACCTTATTTCGCACTTTTTTTTACTTTAATTCCTACTCTAGTTTTCTGCCACCCTCTTTTGTCCTCTTCCAGTGCTTTATATTATTCATTGTTCTATATTAAAGGCCAGAAAATAATACAGCCTGTAATAAAATTATATTATTTTCATTTCTGGAACAGCTCGCGCAATTTTCCATTCCTCTCCCCTATATGTAGCTCTGGTGGCACCTTTGGACACCGGTACATGACATACATAGAATACACCGGTACATGGCAGCCTCCCTCTCCACGTGGTGGCTCAAAGGAGCGTGCTGCTATAATAATACGCCCAGGGTCTCGAGTGCGGTCGCGTCTAGACAACGGCTATAGACGTAAAATTGACTTGTATTGATGCTTCGATGCTCTCTCAGTACGAAGGCTGATTCATATCTAAAGCGAGCGATATTTCAATAGGTGACCGTACATGGCGTAGCAACGAAACAAGTAACGATGCACGGTACTTGACAATATCGGCATTGATGCCGATTCAGAGAAAAATTTGAAGTTGTAAGATTGTCACCTGCGCGGTCATCGCTCCTTATTAGTTCACGGCATATGATCCTGGTACACATTTTCAGCCAATCATAGTCAGTCTGCGAGCGCATGCATAAATCGGCCACGCTGCGCTGAAGGCAAAGGGATTGGGTTGTCTTTAGTGGCAGCGAAACTATCATCACCATCATCATGAACAGCCTATAACTATGTCCACCACAGGAAACCTGTCCCTCCCTCTGATCTTTAACTAACCCTGTCTCAAAACTGCTGATCCCACCTTCCCACCTCACTCACTGTCGCCCCCTACTTCGGTTGCCTTTATTTGAAACACCTCCGTTACCCCAAGAGACCATAGACTATCTTTCCGTTTCCTGTGCCCACTTGTCGGTCTCAAGCTTGTTACTTAACCAACTAGGAACACTGCCTAGCCTTGGACGCTACCGCTGTCATTCTCCTTTCCTTCGCTCGCTGCGTTGTCCTCGATTTCTTTCATCAGCCTGCAAGTTCGTACACTATATGGGAGTACCGGCAAAATAAAACGATTATACAACTCCGTTCCTTACCAACATAATGACAACAGTTTAATTTGCAGTGAATACACTGGTCGCTCAAGTTTACTCTGACGAGCAAAACCGATTCACCGCCCCGAAGTCTCGCTGTATAATTTCCCTGCGAACACAGCTGCCTACTGCATAGGTAGCAATGATTAAAATGCTCCTAAGCATATAATAATTCAATAAGTGGCCACCCAAGTTTTCAGAAAATCTGCGTTAACGTCAACGGGAGGAAAAGGTTTTAGGGGAGAAAGGCCAGTCCCCCTGTGCCCAGTGTTCACTGGAATTCTCCAAGATGGAGAAGATTTGCGCTAATGGAGTAAGCGCTCATTAACATCGAGCCAAGCGTAGCCAAGCGTAGCCACACGCTCACACTGGAAGCTTGTTGATCAAAGCTGCCTCGCCCTGTCATTTGGTAGCCATCCTGGTTAACTTAAAGGGCTAAAACACCTCACCTTAGCTACATGTTTCCGCATCTGCAGTGATGCCTGAGACATTAAATTACGTGAGCCACCACATGGTATTCGCCTACGACCACTGAAAAATTTAGATTTGAATTTCTTGTCTTATGCTGCTTCGGTTTCATAAACCGAACGATGTCTGTGACATGTAAGAAGTGTCTGGGTCACGGGAAGCATGAAAAAAACTGCAATATAAACGCTGATAAGTCGTTGTCATTCGCAGCTCTTGACGCAAGCTGGCTTAACCGCCGCAGAGAATGAAACTACGCATATTGCAGTTTTTTTCATGCCTCACGTGACCAAAACACACCTTCTACGTCATAGCCATCGTTCGGTTGATGAAATCGAAACATCATGATAGAAAAGAAACTAAATTATAAAACAATCAGGAGTCGCAGAAAAATGCTTCGAGCTGACTTATGTATACTACTGTATAAAGCGTCGTTTTAACGAAGAAGACACGCAAACAAAAATGTGGTGTTCATAGCGCTGCCGCAGCGTGGTGTCGATTTTGTGAAAATCACGAGTACTAACCCTCAATTCACTCACAGCACCCATCTCTGCATTCCCTATTTAGTGGCATGGGCGCGCCACAATTGTGTTTGCTAGCAAGCTTTTTGCCAATCAATCCTATACGCGTGAAATCAGAAGCGATCATAGTTACTGAAGTTCTCAAAATCTTTATCATCCCCGAGCCTAAGAAAGCAGCCTCCTCTCAACCCACCCACCCCACACTACCATCGCCTGATCCGACCCATGAGAAGCAGGTGTCTGCTACAGGTCTAACAGAAGCCAAGCTCAGCTTGATCCATGCAAAGCCGGTTTCACAGATTTCGGTCCCACCGAGCCACATAGATAGTTATCTCAGCCAGAAAATGACCAACCATTCCGGAGGGAGTTCCGTACAATGCATGCAACTACCTTTGCAACCGTGATGTGTCGACACCTTAACATAGGTATTCTCTTTTTTTATTTCCTGCTCAACGACAGTTACACATACAGTAGTCAGTCAGCGATAAACAAACAGTATGAACATTCTGCCGTCGTCTTCTAATGTTTGTTGGCGTGACATATAGAGGCGCTCGGCTTTGTTTGCAGCTGTCGACACGAACCAGAGACCCCCCTAAGTCGTTGCTGTGGAGTCGCTTCGAGGCCCCACCAACATATATACTTTGTGGACGGATCAGTCGTCCGCAAAGCTCGCACGAAAAAAAAACAAAACGCGGTCGCGCGCTAACTTTGTGCCCATGAGTAACGCGCTGACAGCCGCCTGTCGCGAATCGAAGATGTATTAGGTGCCAGACAGGCATCGCCCATTACGCTATCTCGCAGAGCAAAGCTATAGCCGCGTCCTCGATAAGACTGGATACGCGGCTCTCTGTCCGCCAATCCATTACCCGCAAATCACGCAGCAGCGACGGCCTGCATGTTCCGCGCATGCGCCGCAGCGGGGACAACTATCGCGAGTCTCCGAAGCCTCCAGGGAGTGAATGGCGGGAAGCGCCAAGCATTTCACGGCGTACAATCAACAGACAACGCAACTGCCAAAATGACAAAACACGGCGTTCGCACCTTGCGGACGTCCTTACTGCAACTTTGCAGAGCGCATGACGGCGCAATAAAGATGCTCAGGGACCCGGCATCGGAATATAACAGCCGAGGCAGAGCCGACGTCTCCCAATCCACACCTACAGCCCGACAGCAACAAAGAGCCATTCCATTTTTTTTTTGTTCTATCTCTCGCCCCTCTGCGACGCCAACAGTGGCGGCTTAAGAAAACAAAACAGGCCCTGCATCAATCTTCGAACAGAGCACGCGTTATTACAAACGCCTATCACGTATAGCAAGCTTCAGTCTTTGCTGCGGAGAGTACAAACAGAGCCTTTTGATATCCTCCGAAAAGACCACCTCACGAGTTTTCGCTCTCCTGTAACCAGCAGCGGCGAAGTAACAAAACACCTGCACTTCTTTCAACCCCATCCTCACGGCGCCGTTCTGGTGGCTGGTAGTAAGACAGCCACCGCGCCTTTCATTTCCTCCTGGCTTCACGCACCAATGTGCAAGTTGTAACGGTCATTAGTCCATTGTCGGGGATAGCCCCTCCCTGCATTGAACCTGCTGGCAGGTTCAATGCAGGGAGGGGGTATACCCGGCAATGGAGGGAAGGGGTTATCCCCTTTCATCTGCCACTCCCTGCATTGCCATGCTAGCAGGGTCACGACAGTCGGCGCTATTGGCTGGAAGAGATTACTTTGACGGGGAAAAGCCGCTTCGTTCTTGAGTTGTATCCGACTATAGTCAATCTTGACGGAGCAGCACCTTCGGCATGGCGCGACCACTGAGGGATGACCTGATGAATTTATAGCGGTCTTTTTTTTTCAAAATGAGGACAATAATTACCACTGACTTGCCCCCGATATTCGTCTGTTCGATGAGCGTTGGTTACTATGCACCCTATCGCAGTAGTTATTTCAAGGGGAAAGGGGCGTAGGGCGCGGCTGCCTTTCCCATGAAGTGAGGAAATGTCTGTAGGAACACAATGCCAAATCCTATTGTTCCGCCGCAGGAAGTCCGAGAGTGTATTCAGCAAATAGGACCGCCTTCTCCTTCAATCGCACCCTCATAGAGTTGCCGATAAATCCTTCTCCGCCGTAGTGGGACCGCTATATCGAACACAAATAGTGTTCTGCCTAAGCAATCGAGATCAAAAATAGTCATATACGCTCTAAAGATAAAGGAGTGAAGAGGGAATAAGCTGTTCACTACCTCACTCCCTTTTATGAAAGAGAGCTGGCTAAACGTACTCTCTTTTCACCCCCATACACGCGTATTCGTGTTTAGTGTAAGTCAACTGCACTTGTAAACATGCCACTCGTTTCTCAGATATACGCCGCCCACGTTATCGATGAATACCGACCGGCACAAAACGTGTCGCAAAGGATATGCTTTCCAAGAGGAATACGCAAGATTTAAACAATTACCCCCATCATACAGAAAAAGCCGCCGCGGTGGCTCAGTGGTTATGGCGCTCGGCTGCTGGCCCGAAAGACGCGGGTTCGATCCCGGCCGCGGCGGTCGAATTTCGATGAAGGTGAAATTCTAAAGGCCCGTGTACTGTGCGATGTCAGTGCACGTTAAAGAATCCCAGGTGGTCGTGAATTTCCGGAGCCCTCCACTACGGTGTCTCTTATAGCCTCAGTCGCTTTGGGACGCTAAACCCCCATAATCCAAATCAAACAAACCATCATACAGAAAGGTAAACAAATAAGTACCCAAGAAAAATAGAAGAAAGTGAAATTAAACTTTAAAAAACGGCTAGGGCTCACACTTTTGAACTGTTCTTTTTGCGGCTGATTCTTTTTTTCCTTCGCCTTCGTCATCGTCGTCTTCTGCGCAGGCGTATGCCATTACTTGCTTAGCTGTCAATCACGATATCACAAATCGCAGTTACCGATGGCCAAAGAATCAGTACAAAATACGGCCCCTGGTAGTTGTGGCACATGATCACGAATATTTAAACCGATAGCGTCTCAAAGGATATCACTGTGAAAATCATGGCAAAAAAGGTATCAGTACAGAAGAAACCGATCACGATGTTTACAGACTGTAAATTGGGCTCTTCTTCCTGTTGTTTTCCTGTTAAAGTCGGATACAACTTAAGAACGCAGGAGCTTGTCCCCGTCAAAGGACCCCATTCCAGCCAATGTCGTTAGCCGATTATCATGACCCTGCTAGTGTGACAAAGCAGGGAGTGGTAGATGAAACGGCATAATCCCTTCCCTCTATAGTAGGGGATAGACCCCTCGCTCCATTGTGGTGCCGCTCCCTGCATTGTCACGCTAGCAGGGTCATGAGAATCGCCCGACGCTATTTGCTAGAAGCGGGTCCTTTGACGAGGAAAAGCCGCTCCATTCTTGAGTTGTATCCAGCTATATAGTAAACGAGGTGTTTGCTGCAGCTTTATCTGTTTATGGTGCCATTTAACGGTGCGTGTCTATAACACAGTGATATCGCCAGAGGTCTGTGGCACATTGCCGTTCCCACCGTCAGCTGCAGGCCCCTTAAGTGATGTCGCTCTGGCTGATCGATCCCGCCACGTTTTCAAGCTCCGGTTAGCTCTATTGGTAGCTGAATGGCGGTCGGTTCAGGGCACCGTGTAAGCATGTCGGAGTCTTCAGGCTGAACACGATGCGCTCAATCGGCCTGAGAAGAAAGCCAAGTTGTCCATGCCATGAAGAGGTTGCGACCGGCTTTTCGTTGAATTGGTAGCTTCGACTAGGACCTCAGCCGCCACGCCTTGGGCACAGCGAGTATACACGGTGTATGCTTCTAAACGTTGCAGTCGCATTGTGTATTCCTTTCAGGCCATGGACCTTTGGTGAAGGGAGGTGCCTTTGCAAGACATTGGCCAAGACCAGTATGAAAATGTATTACTCGGCGGCTGCCAGTTAAAGATCTGGACTTAAAAGAACGGTGAAGGTGTCACATATGCCCGCCTCATTTGCAGGGCATACGACAAAACTAACGGATTTTTTTCAACAATCACAACGAGTAAAGTCGATAATTTCGCACTGTTTTAAAAACTAGGTACTTGTTTAGGGCCGCTGACAAGAATACACATGTATACAGCATTCTTGGGAAAAAATATTTGGATATTTGATTAGTGAAAGATACTGTTATGCAAATATTGAAGGTATTGGTCCGCTCCTCCGATGAGCAGCAAAAACTTCCTCTTAGTTTTTCCATCGGCCGTATCGAGCAGTTGAGGCTACCATAGAAAACCGATGGGGAACTTTTTTCACATTAGCAAACACGGTAACAGCAAAAAAATGAAAGCCTGCTCAAGAGAGATCTGCGGATATATTGATCGTTATAGTGAAATCTTACAATGTATGAAAAATTTGCGCGCATAAACTCTTTCCTGTTTAAAAATGCTTTTCTCAAACAATTGTTGAGTATGGCAAGAATAACAATGCAACAATGCGAGCAGCGCAAGAAATCATGAGGCGAAGGTAGACAGTTGTTCATCTATGCAGCAGATGGCTCCGCTGATGGGCCCTGAAGTAGAACGCACTGGTGTAATTCAAAACTAAAGTTTGCGACGCTTCAGTTTAAGAACTGTTCGACATTACATTTTACTTCGGCAGAGTTCTTTTCTTACATCTCGCCAATCTACGCCGCGACAGCAGGGCCGGCAGTTGCTTGCTTCTAAATACCGCTGGTATGGGCATTAGAAATCGAGTTCAGATTAGAATCTATCATATCAGCGATGGCTCGTGTGATACCAGTCGTACGTGTTGTGCGCACTATGAAAACAAACAAAATACAATAGCCCTGGGCAAGTGATAGCGTAATCAAAGCAGCTGCTAAAAAAAAATAGAAGATAAGCATTCTTTATCCATGATAGTGTCACCGGCGCACTATTTGCTGCCTAAATTGAAATGGCATAATATATTCAATAGTCATGGTGGTCTATCTGGTGAGCTATCGGCCAATCAGCCTCTCGAAAGATTGTCACGGAACAATAGGGAAGAAGACTCATTTGCATCTCGGAGTACACGGCACGTGATCGTCCATGATGACTCACCGAGTCACGTCAAACGTGGACGGCGTCCACTGAAGACAGGCCGCCGACAAAACGCCTTGCAATTTCTCTCGCTGGATGGCGAAGCGCACGCCAGTGCCGTCATCGGGCGTTGCAACCGCCAGCAATACATCAGCACCCAAAAGGCCGGCTACGGGAATTAAAATACGCGTCAGCGAGACTTCTTCGCTCGGGTTATCGTCGTTGCCACCGTCGGTAAGAGGCAGTCGGCATCGCACTACGCGGCGACATGGACGTCCGAGAGCACGCGGCGCCTCTCCGAAGCGACCGCCCCCTGGTGCCGGTTGCCGGCAGCGCAAGTGCACATAACGCGCGAGCGCTCAGCAGGAGCCCGCAAACCGGGGCGGGCGGCTGGGAAGGCAGGCCTTTCCGCTCGCGGGGGAGGTCCCCGGCGGAACGGACACCTCCCTCCGCCTGGCCCTCCGCTCCTGACGCAACACCGCCTACGGAGGCAGCAGCAGCGGCGGCGGCAGAGCGGGTACGAAAATAAAATAAATGAAAGGAGAAGTAGGGGAGAAAACAAGTTTGCCGCCGCCAAGAGCTGTCAACAAGGCACGACGTCAAGGGAGGAAAGCGTCGCCGGGCGGCTGCGTCGTTCGCCGCGTGCCCGTCCCACCGTGGAAGACGTCCACGCAGGCCGCGTCGTTGCCAGACGGCAGCAGAGGAAGGACTCTGGAGTCACTCAGCGGCTGACGAGCGCGGCATAAGCATGGAAGGGTCACGTTTCTTCAAGAAGGACGAGTGAGCATCTAAGCATACGCTGGCCGTAATGCTCTGGCTGTATGTCCAGTGGCATTCGTGCCAACTTCCGTGATATTACGCGAATCTCCCTTTGGAGTCGAAAAGAACCTTCTCGAAAACGCAGCTCACTGCAGGCGTTTACAGACGTTGGTAATGCCTAGATTCTCGACGGAGCCTGGCCGAAGTGTACCGCAAGGTGATTTTCCACGACAGGCAGCAGGAAAGATCATTTTCAGTCGAGGCACTCATCTCGTATCAGAAACATTGACTGCGATAGCGGATCGTCACTATTGAAGGAAAAAGATCGCGTGTTTATGGATCGTCTTCTGCCTACATTAAGGGGCTAACTTAAACGTTGTTTTGGACGTTATATTCACAGACGCTGAATGTCGAATACCTTGTACGCTATCCAAATGGTTCTCGTGTACTTGTGACCTTTTTATAGAGGAATAAAAGTGCGGTAAATTTAGCTCGTGGTAAGTATCTATTA
This sequence comes from Amblyomma americanum, assembly GCA_030143305.2. Taxonomy (NCBI): domain Eukaryota; kingdom Metazoa; phylum Arthropoda; class Arachnida; order Ixodida; family Ixodidae; genus Amblyomma; species Amblyomma americanum. Next base: position 55,900 of record JARKHS020034607.1, read on the forward strand.
TTCGCCGAACTAAAAAGAAAGAACAATCCAGTTGCTCCCTAACTCAAAGTATTTGCACAGATCTGTAAGGAATATTTCACGTGAACTGAAATTTTGATAGCTGATGTCCACGCACGTGTTTTTTTTTTTATCCTAAAGTGCAGCCCAAATAATAATAAAGCTAACAAAGAAGACTGAATGGTCCGCAGTTTGAGTATTTCCTTGTCAATCATAACAGTAAACAAAGCCCCTCAGTCCCCAGTGGCTGCGGAGCAAGTGACCAAGGCGACGGTCAGACATGTGACGCAGCGGCGGGTTCTGAAAATCTCTGGCTCCGGTCATGAAAGTTAGGTGTGTGGATGAGTTTAAGAAGTTTGCGGAAATACGGTGGCCGCAACTGACACAGGACAGGGTTAATTGCAGCGATATGGGAGGGGTCTTTGTCCTTCCGTGGACGTTGTCAGCCTGAGGATGATGATAATAACAAACAGGCCACAGGCATCAAAACTCTTGAACTTACGATTTCATCTTGTGATTAGCTTCTTGTTCAGGTAAAAAGAAAAGTTTAACAACCGACAACTTTTGTGTCGTGCAGGAATTTTGCGTGGCGATCTTGAATGTAGACGGAGCTTGACTGCAGACTTACTTCTAGGGGTTGGAGACTTCGGTTTAATCCAAACAAAAGAATACAATATGCTTGTGCAGAATTTTAGTTTTTTTGTTTTTTAACTGAGAAAGGCCAGTATTCTTCAGATGCACAAGCTCTATTTTTCTGGCCATTGAGTACGAGTTACAATTGGTGACAAGAGAGAATCACCAGAGTGCGGAAGCAAGGAGCGCGGTCAGACGACGCGATTGTTGGATTAAGTGGTGGATTGGCACGTCTTGAGGCTTTGCTCTTCTACTTTAGGCAAACACCGGGTGAATATCGAGAGGCTCCACTACCTGGTCAAGCTTGATCCACTAGAGTTGCACTCTCCACTCACTGACTGTCATCACCTTATCAGAGTATAGTTACTTTGTTCAGGAGTTTTGGCACGTACACGTAAGGACATTGACAATGTTTGTAGCTGTAGCAAACTGCCTTTAACCAGAAACCACGCACATGAGCTCGGCGACGGTTCAACGGCGCTGTCGTCACCACGCAGACTTTCGTGTGAAATCTTTCGTGCCTTCAGAGTTTGTTTAGACTGAAGGCGTGCACAGTATGTCGCGAGGAACGAATACTCTTTGCCTTTATCCCCACACGTACCCAACAATTCTAGAAAATTGCATTTTTCAACGGGAAAAAAGTCCATGGGCACAATTCTCTCATGTAATGTAAGGTTTCGCGAATCCATATATCCGCATATCTCCCTTCGGCATGCTTTCATTTTTTTGCTATAGACGTTTTTTCTATCGCCAAAAACGTTTTCCATTGCTATTCCGTGGCAGTCTTCAATACTTTCTGCGAGCGATGGAAAAACTTAAAAAGAAAGATTTTGCTACCCATCGGAAGAATGGACCATCAACTTCGATATTTCCATAACAGTACCTTACAAATTGCAATATTCAAAATTTTTCTCCAAGAATGCTGTACATGACCAGATAAACCTATTCCGACAGGCAAGAAGACTGCACAGAAGGCTGGGCTTCCCTTCAATACGAGGCAGGTATGAAAGGCGTGTTTTTTTTAACCTTCAAAGATTTTTATTTTAAGAACTGCGCGAGATACGATGCTGCGGTCTGTTGAGCTGGATTGTACAGCAAGGTGGTCATGATGTTCATATGGATGAATAACTAGACGACTCGAAATTGATGGCCTCAACATCGAAGGGGAGCTTTGTTCTAAAATTTTCTTAATCTGCAATTTGTTTACAAATATCGACCGTCAAAGATATTCATTCGATTACTCGTTGAGTTGGCTTTCCTGCAATGCATGTCTATAAAATGCTCTGTCTCGGACTTTTTATGCACCAAATACAGGCTCAGTTGTATTCGATGATGTACTAGAAGTTAACTGGATTTCGGCGATGGTACAACGCGCAGCAACGCCATTTTGAAATTAGGTACTGTGGGAAAGCCAACTCAAGCTTTCAAATGCACATTTTTGACGTTCGATATTTCGAACCACACTGCCGATAAAGAAAATTTAAATACAGGGCTCCCTTTCGTTGTTGACGGCAATGAATTTCGGAATATAACCATTTCCAGCTGAAATAAAAGTAACAAAGTTTATCAGTTAATTATAAGGTAATTAGTCGCCTAATTTTTAATCCAAGCGAGGCACATAATATACACTTTGTAAAATCTAGCAAACAGAACAGCAGCGATATATCTCTTACAGTTCTTGAAACAAAAATCTATAAAACTTAAAAAAGGAACCCTCTATAGATATGTGTGTTGCTACCCTGTTGCTTTCACTTCTACTTTATTCTAGTTTTTTTTTATGACGGAGTGAGGAGAGTAGGGATTTTTAGCAATACAATTTATAGAAAGAAACTTCAATTCACGTTTTTGTCTTATGGACTGATCAGACTCGCCTGCTGGTATTTTTTTTTTTTACGATGGAGTGATCAGACTCGCGTGCTGGTATTTTTTTTTCTTTTACGATGACAGTATTTCTTATTGCAACCACCATGCTGAACACACTTTGTACGTCAATCTTTTGTAGATAAGCTGCTCTTCCTAACAAAACAAGCCAAGATAAAGCTTATAAAATAAGTTAAATAAGCTAATAAGATAAGATATAAGATAAAACGTGAACAGTGAGTGTACAGAGATGCCACATATATCACCTCAACAAAAAAAGAAACGATAAATTTTCTGTGGAAAATAATTTTCCCCGATAAAAATTGAAACTTGCATTCTGAAATAAACACCGACAAAACTCTGCCCAATTTTCAAAAAAATAAAAACTGCAAAACCCAATCCCAACTTACGTCGTATCTGAGTGCAGCCAACGCCTCCGCTCTGAAGCCTACAGGCTTGACCGCTAGGGGCCGCCACGCGCCCGGGATGTTCCCATCGCGTCGAACGACGCGCCCCCTCACCCTTATGTGAACGCGCGTGCTGCTGTTATCTACTAGGGCGCCCATGATAACCGCACGCGGGGCGAGCGAAGATTAATCACACTTATATCACCCTATGACAGCTGCCAATCACAGCCAAATCGCTATTCGGGCGGCGCAAGCGCTCGCGGTGCGAGAGGCGCACCGCACTTTGCGCGCCCTCAAGTGGGGAGGAAAGGAAAATGGAGCAGGCTGCCGACAACGGATCCAAGTGAAAAGCGACGGCGTTCGGGTGAACGCACTACTGTGGAGTAGTGAAGCCCTGCGCACACTCGGGGCTATACCACACAACGAGTTGTGCAGGGAACGTGATTGACAGCGTCTGCAAAAGTGGTAATGAGAAGCGTACGTCTAAAGACGGTAAAAATAGTAATAACTGCGGTCACCTCTAGTACAGAACGCCTCGCCATTTGAAGATACTTTAAATCTATTCTTAATAAAATGGAGAAGCAGCGTGTCTCCTGGAAATAAAGTGAGGCCTTTAAGCGTGCGTTCGTGTGTGTGTTTGGAGTATTCGCACACGCGCGGATGAAACTATGTAGAAGGCTGTGTTCTCTTATTTAAAAAAAAAACAGTTATTGTATACCGGGAGGGGAACTTACTCTATATTCAACAATATCGAGCTTAGAATGTAGCAATCTGGATAAGCGCCAGCAGCCTCACTTTAAAATGGGCTTCCTCAAAATTTACTCAACGATATGTCTTCAGCAGATAATTTACCAACCCCATTTAATCCCCGTGAATGTTCCAATTAAACAGTTACGCTAATCAAACAGACCGCACGTATAACGTTCGCTATGACCCTGCGTTTATGAGCTCCTCTCAAAATTATACCGTCATCCTCACCAGAATATTCAGCCTAAAAACACCTACGCGGGCCTAACTTGCTTGGCCTGTGTGGGACACCATCATGTTCTGTAGCTGACGCTAGCTTAAATTTATTGCGGATTTTAAACTGCGGACAACAACGTCTAGCTGCCTAATATAGGTGCGCCAATGAAAAAGGCCTATTACTTTTTTCTGGATGTGCGACACAGGTTCGCCAATGCATTGCACCACAAGAGAGGAGCTCTGCTACGGCCATTACTCCAATGGGTGTAAAGAAGTGCATAGAAAATAAAGGAAAGTTCAGCGCATTACTGAGTGCTGGGTGAAGACGCGACCGAATTTGAGCTCAAAACTTGCTACGGCCTGTTTAACATTTGCAATCATTTTTGCGCGTTCCGCGCCATTCTTTCCTTTTTCTTCTCACCTCCCAAGGGTTGGTCAGGCAGCTTTGTACATATTATTTATGTTATTTGAACAATCGGAGTCCCCGAAAAATAAGCCAGCAGCTGACAAGAAGAGCACGGAGGGTTTTTCATCCCGTTTAGGCAAGCCTGCGTGCACGGCGGTGCGACCTTGGGCCGGCTTCCCAACTACACACTGGGTGACAGCGGACTCTGCGCTATCTCTTCCGTGTTCAACGACGCATCCTCACACGCCTTCTCTTGTTCGCGTAGAGCACCATTATCAGGCTGCCACGATAAATGGGCACTAGCTTACGAAGACTGATGGCTAGAACTTGCCCCAGAGCAACTGCTGATCTATAGGCTTAACGGTTTCTTCAGCAAAAGCCTACTGGCGAAGCTTATACCTTCGCTTGATACTTGGAAATGATATATAACTATACAGAAGATTATCCAATCTGCCAAACTTATGGGTACCAGCTTGAAATTCTGCCTCTTGTGTCAGCGTAATTTTTTTACTCGCACGCTATACGAAAAAGTAGAAGTAAAATACATTCTAAAAACAAAGCATACAAAAAACACATTCACCACAAATGGACATCAAGCGTCATGCATACCTTTGGCTCATGCACGGACTGCCCAGGCGGGTGGACGGCGTTGAGAGAATGGAATAGTTTTGGAGATAAAGCCACACTGATTAAAATGAATGAAAGAAAAAAAAACCTTGAAGTTCTGTAACTCTTGTATGGAGCATCTTCCTGCATGTTTAATTTTTTACTTTTCATGTGACTGTTTCCTGATCGCGAAGTGTAGCCGCCCTCGATCCTGCAGAATCGAACTCGATCGCGATTGAATTGGCCCTGCAGAAACGCCGCGTCTGCGATGAGTTCCATCCCGATTGAAAGCGCCCGTGTGGCAGCAGTATAACGTAACAACGTATCGGTTGCCTTAGCGAACGGTCCGTGCACCACGGAGGTAGTGTGTTCGCAGAAAGAGCCACCGCCTTTGCTTTCTTTCACTTTTCTGCTTGTGAGGGGGGGGGGGGGGGGACGGGACGAGGACAATGTCGGGAAGACAGGATTTCATATCTGTCTGCCACGCGCCTACCTTCTCGCCAGCGCACTACACGTGACCGACGCGTGTCTACGAGCCACGCCTTTGTGAGTGCGCAGAGATGATCTCGACAACAAGCTGCCGGCATCGCTTATCTCCCTGAAGCGGCTCACAGTTTTCGGAGCAGGAAGAGTGTACACACAGTAGAAGGGTCAACGGGCGCGCGCGCACCGCAGCAACGCCCAAGCTAAGTTCTTCGAGATGGCCCCGCCCAGACAACACCCCCTCTGTCCAAAATCCCCCCCCGCGCCCGCACGCGCACACGCATTGAACAGCGCCCTCATGCGGTCTGTGGACGCGCGGCTTCTGCGCGGCCACCTAACGGAGTTCATCCGGGCGTCGCTCAACACAGCTGCTGCAAGCACCAACCCAACTCTCGCTCCTCCTCAATCGCTTTGAGAACTTGACAGCAGGACAGCGGCGCGTGTTGCGGTCGGTTCTTCCTTTAAACCTTTTCCTTTACTCTCGTTCCCTGCCCGCATCCACCACGAAGCTTTTCCTGCTTCGCTTTGTGCTTCTTAGCGCTATTCCACTTTTTTTCCCCCTTCCTCCCAGCCACTGGTGCTAGCGGTGATCCGGTTACTGCCGAGAGGGGCACGTCGCACGCAACTCGAAGATAAACAAACAAAAAAGATATGCGCCCAAACCGACGGGCCGTTTCTTTTTGTGCCCGTGTGCATGCCGCAGAGCTCGTTAGTTACGTCGCGGCGACAAGTTACTCAAGCCGAACTCGAGCCGCCGCTTTACAAAAAAAAAAAAAGGAAAATGGAGAGAGAAGTGGTAACACGAACAGGAAAGAAATAAATGAAGCAGAAAAAGCTATTGGAGATCAAGTATGCAAGAAATGAAGTATTAGGGCGTGCAATATGTCATCTGTCGCAGAGGAACCGGCGTCGGTTCACGTTGGCTGCTTAGAAAATCAGGAACATATATGACCACCGTCAAACGAACAGGGCCTCAGTTATTGACCGGCATGCCCTTGTCCATTGCGAAAATGAATAACCTAGCTCGGCAAATAGAAAACCCGGGCTTACAGCGTTTTAGATGTGAAGGTCGGAGGTTGATAGAGTAATCCTTAAAAAAGTGGATGACTGCTCAAACAGCGAATAATTTTTAACGGGCTGCTCCCTTATCTGTGTATAAGTGTTGGGTATAACAAGTCAAGCCTCTACTCGCGGAATGGTGCGCCTAATAGCATATCGGCAGAATCACCGTCCCATAACGACTCAAACAGTGATAAGAACTCCGAGTTAAGGATCAAGAACAGCAAAACATAAGGCAGGTTTATCTTCCCTTTCATTTTTAGGCATTTCTAATCTGCTCGGAAGTGCATTGCCGGCGTAGTATCAGACACTTTCGAAAATTTTTGCAGTATACTTGTACAGCTTCGCATCAGAGATGTCATAGGCTAAAGGATAACACCAAAATCGAGCCCCCGGCCTGATGACCAGCTAATCTAATCACCGCGACTATTTCATTTCGCTTCAGCATTATCACGGACCACGTGGATTTGCCGGTGGGGATGATAACGTGCATTCCATGGGTCAGTCCTTATGCATGATAAGCAGCACAATAAAATAAAACGCCCTGTAATAGTAGCGCAGAAAAAGATAAAAACGAGCGTCAGCCCCTCATGACCAAATATACGCCAGTTAACACGCTAACGAATCTTCATGTGACGCTCATTACGCGACTAGCATGTGGTGGCGACATCGGCACCCGGAGGTCCCGACAAACCTGCTGCGTGTAAGTTTTTCTACGCTTAATAGACTGGTACTCCGCCTCTTTGGGAAAACATGCGAAAAGTGCGACTAATATTAAACAAAAATGACGGAAAATGGGTAAAGAAATGAGCATGCCTGCTCACTTACCGCTACGTCAAAGGCCGCTTCACGGGGATACGCAAAGCATCGTTACGCACGAACTGATGGTCTCTAATGATAGAATGGAGTGGTAGGCTGTCGCGACCACTCGCCAACCCGCCCGCAATGTTGTGCCGGGAGGAGATAGCTGCCAGCTCGGAAACTGAGAAGCCAGGCCGCCTCCTCTCGTGCCGACAATGACGAGGCAATTTCCAATAAGCAGCCGCCGGACGCAGCGTCCGGTGCAGGGAGAGGGTTTCTCAGGGACCGGGAGCCCGAGAGGCGTCGTGGCGCGGTTTTCTTTTTCGGGGAAGAAAAGGGCAAAGCGGGTCTTGGCTAACTCCCAATAACAGCCTGGGAGGAAAGGATCATCGTTTGCACATGGCCGCTAACGAAGCAGTTGGCTTTTTTGCTCTGCATTTCCGCAGGAAACCGGCCACTAAGAAGGCTCGCCGCGCTCAAGTTGAACTAATTCTTCCTCTCTCTTTTTTCTCCCTGCTTTCAGTTTCAACAAGCTTGTTTCCTCTACGTGACTGAAACCTGCCGATGTGGCCAGAGATCGTTCGAGGAATCCAATAACGACGGAAGAGGGCTCTGTCGTCGCTGGGAGAGGACCGAATAAACGAAGTCCCCAAACGGCTGTAGTCGCGACAAGTTTGGCCTTTAGAAATCTCAAGATATTCGGTACATGCCCAAAAGCTTTTAATAGATGCACGCTAACGGAAACAAGCCAACCGACAGAGCAAACTTTACCAAGACGTTTTGTTAACGCATCTGTAAGAACCTAAATAAGAAGGCCACACGGAGTGTGGGGGCGGAAATTGCTGCGGCACAAACACATAGACCGCGGAACTTGTATTGATATCAATGGCGGCAGTTGTAGATCAAAGAGAAGCCGCCTGAGACCTCAAGAAGGTCTGAGTACCACCAGAGTCTTGTGGTGTTGCTACAGATACGAGGGGCAGTGCCGGGAAACAAGGCAATGCAGGGTGGCACTCGAACAGCGTTTCACAAAGAAAAGGGGAGTTGCAAGAAATCCAGATATGTGTCTCGCTTCATTTCCGAGGCTGAGAAGCGCACAAGAAAATTGTGCCCCAAACAACGGCGGGCTTTTACGGAATTGAGAAGGCAACAATGCTTAAATGTATGCACTTAGCATGCTTAATTATAGCAGAAAGCTCAGCACCATAATTTTAGTACCGTGCTCACAACCAAGCCGCTAGCTGAAAGTACATGAGTAAGCATAATATTTTTTTCACGTTTTTCGCTTTTATTGCAGCATTCTGTTTTCAACTTTACTCTTCTGTTCTCCTGTTTTCAGTATTGCTTACTCTTTGTAGTATTTAGCAGCTACTAATTTGTCTCACTTTCATGCTTCATTGCACGTTTCAGTTACACCTTTATTTCGTAGCCTTTGCCTCTTACTTTGGGTGTTTTATACTGTTTCTGGTGCTTTACGAATATATTGCCCCATTTAGTGTACACTCCTTGCAAGTGTCTGATATCTTATGTTATATTAAAGTAAATACATAAATAAAGAAACAGATTCACTGCGTGCTCTGTATTTACTGGTAATATTCCCAGCCACTCCTGCCGCCGACCCCCCCCCCCCAAACTTTTGCCCAAATTTTAATCCCCCCATCTTCGCTGGTCAATTCAAACACGTAAAAGGGTCCCGTATTCGGCGAACACTGCTACGCAGCCGCGATGATACGATTTTGCCTTTCGAAAATTTTATTTAAAGATATTTAGACCATACCTCTAGATCTTTTTAATGCCCTAAGCGGCAGTTTTTGATGCCAATTGTTTTATTAATAAAGTTGTTTCAAAAAGGCTCTTTTTTTTACTTCCCGCGCTTTATGAGGATCCGTTGACGTCACACATGACGTCTCAGTATCACTTTTCATGCAGCACGAGAAACAAAACCAAAACAGCCTGAGGCAAGCCCGGTGCTTGTTTTTCACAAATAAAACGGTATTAAATGAGTAATCCCCGGCGCGAAGCTTGCCTCCGAGAGACAATCGGTTAGGTTACAAGCTTTTTCTGCCTGTGCTTCGCCAACAGCCGCACCCCGTTCGGTTCAAAACACAAGCTTAGTGCTGCAGCGTCGTAATTAACGACCAGCGCAGGGCTGACAGCGTGTCCAGGATGATATAGAACTTGCTTGAAATGAAGCGGTAAGCCCATGAAACTGATCATAGACGCAGTGTAGTAACCCGATACTTAAATGTGGAGTAACAGGCCAGGGTCACCTTACCGCCGGCCGACCTCTCCACCTTTGCCTTAATTAAATTATTTTCTCTTTCTCTGTCGGATACTTAGAACAAAGCAAAAGGTCTGCGCTCCGCGACGCCGGCTTGTAGGTGCGAAATGATGTAGAAAAACACCCGGAGTTGCACCACGCATTAAGCCGTGGGCCTATTTTTTTACCTACTGCGTCGATGCTATACTTTCGAAGCATGTTCAGGACTCAATAGACAGGTCTCAACGAGGAATGTCTGGAACAGTTTGGGCGACCGACTTTTCTCCATATAGTGTTGGATACCTCCGGATCGTATATCTATCTCGCCCCGAAACACCAGGCGACCACCGCGTCAGCGATCGAAACGTCGCAGGGACGCTGTTTCGAGTAGGGTTCATCCTCACGCGAACCCTTCGCGAAGCGCGTCCAAACGAGCCCCGCGCGTCACACCTCCGGAACCCTGAGACACAGCCGGAAGCGGAAGTTACGAGCCGGCGGCAGCAACGGGACGCTCCAAATTAACGGCGGGAGGGAAACGGGGGCGTCCTGCGCCCAGACCCTGACCCAACTTCCGCGCGAGACATCCTGCCCCAGAGCGGGGAAGGAGCGGGTGCCGAGCGAAAGCAAGCAGCGCGAGCGCCCGAGTGTGCGGCTTCGAGGACACGGACCACGCCTCACATTAAGCTGTCGAGACCGGGGCAACACACCGTGACCTGCCCGGATGCAGTGCTTGGTACGCAAGGAATCGCCAAGGGGCCGCGCCCTCGGCACTTCGCAAAATCGAGCGGGTGCAGTCCGAGGCGGCTTAAAGTGACAGCTGCAAGTTGGATTGCACAGCTCCCAGCATTCTTGGACGCCACTACACGCTTCGGCTCTGCCGGACACTAGCGTCATCTGTCGGTTGCCAGCAGCGACCACCGAGTGACTCAGTGGGGATTGTTTTTAACTTCAAATTTTGAGAAAACCTGGATAGTAGGGCGTCGCTCACCGCGAACATGTTGATTACGGTGGACTACTCTTCCTCCTCGCTAAAAAATGTTATCTATAATATTCTTCATGCGCTCACCGCGAACATGTTGATTACGGTGGCCTACTCTTCCTCCTCGCTAAAAAATGTTATCTATAATATTCTTCATGCGTTCTCATCGACAATAGTCCGATACAAATCAGGAATGCAGCGGCGGATGAATGCCGCCTCAAAGAAGGCCCTAACTCCAGACAATGGCATCTACGGATTGTCATGACTCAGTGGCTGATCCTCAAGCGTTACATCGCAGGCAACTGACACGTGCCTGCGTGAAATGGGGTTAACAGCGACGTCACGACATTCGGTCGATGCTTCAGCAACGCTGTCGACTCTGGGTGCATTGGTAAGGCGCAGCCTCTCCTCCATTTTTCCCTTTTCCTCCGTTGAGATTTTTGGCTTGTTTTAAAATGGAAGATGGGTCGATGCCATTGGCGGGAGGATCTCTTTTAGGGGTACCTGTCACTGCGTTCTTGAGCTGCATCCTAATTGTCTGACGCCCATGGAAGATGAATGGGATGTACCGGACATTCGAAATTCCTGCGGTGACTTTCAGCGTTCAACACCATGTGGTGGTAAACTTGCAAACAAAAACAGAAAAAAACTGACTTAAGAGGATTTGGGAATTATTTAGTGGACATTACTGTCCTCAATAGGTTGTCAGCATTTGTAAATTAACTCAGAACAATGCACGCAAGAGCGCATTTGCCGCCATTTAACCTCATTCCTCAACAACAAATATTTAAAGGAAAACAAAAACGGCAGTAACACGCGTGTGCAATCTGTGCCTTCTGCGAACGAGCTCGATGCCAAGCAAGAAACGGATGCACTCGGAGAAAAGCTGGACCTCACCTGAGCAAGGGTTCTGCTTTAAGACAAGGCAGGACCGTAAATAAGTAGCCATACGATTGTTCTTCTTTGACCGCTCTTCAAAACGCTGCAATGCGCTTGAGAGATAGCCCCTCCTGTTTCTTCTGACAGCCTGTTTGTGAGCTATTCTTTCCGCCACTCACAAATCCGACCCTCGAAAGAAACCACCATGTAACTACGAAGCAGTCCACCAAGACCACAAGCCCCGTTCATGCATATTTCTATTTCACCTGCGCATACAGCTGAAAATGGAGGAACGTCCACCTTTTGTGGCCATTTTCAGGAACGGAATACTCAAGAACAAGACATTTACAGGAAGTTAACTTACGGTTACAAGAGAGGAACATTATTCTTTTGACAAACGGACATCGCTAAGAGCCTGCTCAGGGTACTGGAAAAGAATAGCCTTTACGACCCACTCAGGCTTAATGAGAGCCTCATCTTGAGCCACATGACAAGTCTTCGGTGTAATATTAGTAATTAATCCTTACGTTAACGAGTGTCAACTGGAGTTTCAAAGAAGTCATGCGTGCACCTTATTACTGCATACAACGGCTATAGGCCTAGTCCAAGGATGTATGTTCTCAAAAGCCCATAGAAAGAGATGTCTCCCTTGTTTGGATGCCAGCTCATGCAGGCGTGCCCGGAAACGCGGCGGCACACAAACTAGCCCGAGAACTCACACACCGGGCTGGCGGAGTTCCACCGGAACGAGACAAGCGAGATGTGACCAACTAGAGCGAAGAAGACAGCACTATAGACTAAGCAGGAGGGCCCTACTACCACCAGATCCCAAGCTAGGAAACGAAGCAATAGCATTGAGAAAGCTCCAGACAAGCACATACCAAAACTCAGTTCTGGTCAGCCTTATATATATGGCCGGAAATAAGACCAGACACACGTTCATCATGCAATGAAAGGGTATCGCTAGGTCACATAGTATGGGAATGTGAGAAGTCACCGGGCAGGGCTAAGAACAAAAGACGCCTGGCAGACCCTTCTGCGAAGCTCGGACTCAAGAGCCCAACTAGAACTCGTTCGACTGGGCGAAGATGCCGCTGGGGACCTAAGAACTACCAGCCTGCAACTAAGGTGATTATCCCAACCTTCGGAGTCTAACCCTCGAAGCGCGGGATAGCTAGTCCTTCTGTTGGACAAATAAAAGCTCCGCTCTATCCCTCTAGCAGTACTGTGATATCGATACTTTAGTTTGAGCTAGTTGTCTGTAACGAGACATAATTGCACAAAAGCGAACTGGCGCGAATACAGGAGGGCTGCACTCATTAGACAGTTTTAGCTGTGCGTATGCAAGTAATTGCGTACACAAAGCGCTACGGCGCTGCGTGCGTTACACTGTCCGCTCCGAAGTATAGTTTTAGCTGGCTGAGCCGTAGCGTCCGTCAGGCGCACGTAAGGCCATCTGGTGACAAGACGTCAAAGCACATCAACGCTAGGTTGAAGAACATTTCATCCGGATTACTGATAACTAGTGTGAGTGCATTGTGAGCCTTTTTTTGTTCCAAGAAGAAAAACTATGCAAACTGAAGAAAATGTAACAACTGGCTAAAAGCCAGAAAACTGTTTCGCCAGGTGTCGTTGCTACGAGGAAAACACACTGCATATAGTTAGGCCTAGGAGCTCGAAAATCACCAAATTATCTGGAAAACAGGGGCTAGTTATCGCTTATACCGCTGCGTGTGAGCAAGAGTAGGCGAAATAAAAGCGAACCGCTACCATTTGAGCGAGCTATTGCGTCGGAGAATCCAGCGGCGACATGTATTTATTCCGAAGCGGGCGAGCAGGGCGCCGCCATCTTGTCAAAGTTAGCGTACGCAACCCACGCAATCGCCGCAACGCAAAGTCCGCTGGCTAGCGTGCGCACGCAAGACGCAGGGCTTGCGCTCGAGTTCTGCGCATGTGCATTACCATCCCCGCAAACTCCTTGCGTACGCTACGCCGTTGCGTACGCACATCTAAAAATGTCTATTGCCTCTGTACATGTGTTCGTCGTCGTGTTTTTGCACAAATACGCTGTTTTGCAACTATGTGCAGTGAAGTGTGTTCTTAGGAGAATTACGGTTCACTTTTAAGCTCGCAGAAATCGAAGAGTAGCCCGGAATACATTGCGACATTTTTTTACGATGAAGTTCGCGCGGCAGGAAACGACGGGGCAGCGCTACGCCCGGCCCGCGAAAGCAAAGTGACCAACAAGTCGCAAATACCACTGAGCGAGGCGCTCTTTGTGGGCCGCCCATATTCACTGCATAGCTCGCCGGCAGTGACGGCCATTTTGGCGGCGGCAGGCAGAGGCAGCCAAACCGGAAGGGCGGACTTTCTGCGCTCCTATTGGTTGGCTTCAGCCACCGCTTCCGGTGTCGCCGGACGCCGCGCACGTCAACAAATGGCGGTGACAGATCGGCGGCGGCGGGCGTTTTTCTCGTCGTCGGGCGTGGAGTGCCAGCCGTCGGGCTAAAATCGCCGATTTTCCGCTGTAAAAACGCTCCACGTATTCCGGCCTTAAATGACATTGATATTTTTAGAAGACTAAAGCTTCCAAGTTTTAACTCTTTATTAACAGAAACTATTGTGCTAAAACACTTCTGGTACAGTCAGTTCACCGTTCCATATGTTCCTGCTCGGGATTTAAGACCAAAATACCGCTATTGCATTCCTCGCTCCTCAACCCGGTACGGAAAGCGCACACGCCATTACTATGTACCTGCCTGTTTCAATAGCTTGCCACCTACTGTACTCCGCATGAAAACTAAATACACCCTGAAAAAAACTTTGCGGTATGTCTCCGCGCTGCTTCCTGCCCCGTAGTTATTTCATCTATTTACTGTATTAATTTCAAATTACTGTAATCTCTCTTGATGTTGTAATAGTTATATATTTGTTTCACTATGTTTGGTGACCTTTTTCTTTTTTGCAAAGTTCATTGCAACGTCTCTATTTTCCTTTGTTTTGCCAACGTTCGCTGTCTGCCAGGCGCTGCCACTCAAGCCCTTTGAGGCTTTGGTAGGCCTGATTTATGTTGTCTGGCAATTGACATGAATAAAAGTTCTATCTATCTATCTATCTATAGATGAGCACTTCGAGACACACATTGAGTCATCAGCGCTCCGCACATTTTGGACCACATTATGAGCGCGAAGACATCCCCAATACTTTTTTTCTTTCCGAAGCTTTCCGACGAAGAACTTAGGAAAGTTCTGCCTTCGAGAGACATCGCGATCAGCCTGACTACGAACACTGCAGGGCAAAGGCCTCTCCCATGTCTCTCCAGTTAACCCTGTCCTTTGCCAGCTGCGGCCCCCGTATCCCCGCAAACTTCTGAATCACCCACCCCCCCTAACTTTCTGCCATCCCCTGCTACGCTTGCATTCTCTTGGAATCCACTCCATTACCGTTAAATACCAGCTGTTATCTTGCCTTCGCATTACATACCCTGTCCAAGCCCACTTCTTCCTCTTGAGTTTGCCTGGGATGTCATTAATTCGTGTTTGATCCCTGACCCACTGTGCCCTCATCCGGGCTCTTAACGTTGCACCTATCATTTTTCTTTCCTTAGCTCACTGCGTTGTCCTTAACTAATGCCCCGGTCACACGGGCATTTCGGAGGCCCTCGAACCGATAGTCTATCGACTTAAAGGCGATCGAGCGCCGCTACACGGGCAGTTTCAATGGCCATCGAGTCAACAGTCTATCGAGTCAACGGAGCAGCGCGGAACTCCATCGAGATTCCGAGGGCCTTCGAGCGCTGCCCAAGGTTGCTAGCGCTGATTCGAGCGGAGCCAAACGCCCATTCGTACACGATACATGCACGGTACAAAAGAATGAACAAGGATCATTCGCCTAAACTTTAATGCAAGCAGTCTGTACACTCTAAACAAATGGAGTAAAACTGTTCTCTAGCGCACACCCTTTGCGCTAGAAGACAGTTTACTCCGTTTTTACTCCTATATAGGTGTATTTGTGTTTAGAGTGTACAATAATTTTAAAATTGTATCAGTCTGGTTTTAAGCACATTAATTTTTAGGTTCCGGTTTTTGCGTTGCTTGCGTACGTACCGTTGACAACATGGCGGCGCCCTGCCGCTTCACAGCGATAACAGCTTCGTCGCTAATCCCTCTAAGCAATATCGTGTTCTAAACTGTTGCATTCGCCTTCGATTTGCCCAATCTTACTCTCGCATAAAGTTTCAAGAGACGAATAGTTTTTGTTTTTCGGATATAAAGGCAATTTCCCAGGTGTGAAGCCTGACGAAGCAGCGCTTTGACGCAGTTCGACTGGGTTGGTTTTGACTCGTCTTGTATTAGTGTGGCTACAGCAGTGTCTGCATCTGTCAGTAGATGGCGCTAGGAACAACGCGCGGCGCTTGTCGCGTATGTGTAACTGAAAAGGTTTTAAACGACATGCGCGTATGCGTGTATTTCAGCATTTAGTATATATCTAAATAATATTTTTGTTATTTGAGCAAAAGCTAAAGTAGCGATTGTGGCGCCACGCAAGCTTCGCGTAAGAGACGAGAACCATTTCAATGGGCATTGAGATTTGCCGTATAGCAGCGATATAACTCCTTCGAGTTCGATGGTGATTGAGTATTTCGAAGGCCCTCGACTCGATGGCCATAGAAACTGGCCGTGTGAAACGGGTATTAAGCTAAACCCTTTTCGTTAACCTCCACGTTTCTGCTCCATAGGTGAGTACCGGTAAGGTACTGGTGTTTTATACTCTTCTCTTGGCGGATGATGCTAAGATGCCATTCATGATCTGAGTGAACCTGCCATATGCGCTCCATCCAACTATTATTCTTGTAGTTATTTCCTTCAGCGGTCACTACCTGCCCTCAGTAGACGCGTTTCCTTACCACTTCCAACACCTCACTACTATGGCGGTGGCGCTTAAATAAATCCTGATCTTTTCTCGCCGTAACGCAAGCATGGACGGTACATAGGCTGACAGCACAACTACAAATCCGATGTTAGACCCCCTTCCATCAAATGCTCGTGATGCAGCGTTACTTGAAGAATGTCTCTCAAGCCAAACTATATCCCGTTTGTGCCTGAGTTTGTTAAAACCACATCACTAAATTTTACAAGAGCTTTTTGCTCACTTAGTACATTCGGCAGCATACCTCGGCAAAATCACAAGTGCTCACTCAGGCTCACTAGCAAAAGTTTGGTCAACCTACGGGCTCAATCTAGCTCATTCAGTCACACAAACCGCTTGGGCTCACTCAGACTCACCAGTCAACCGGGGTCAACCACTCACAGCGACTCACGACTTATTTAGGCTCACTCACTTCAATTCACGACTCATCTAGACTCACTCATTTCGACTCGACTGCGCTCACTCATTTAGACTCACCTTGAATCAGGTTTCTCATATGTTCACACATAGGAAAGCTGAATCGTTCTTACGCCCAATGGTTCAAGTTACATGACTAAAATGCAAAAAAGAAACGGTGCTAAAACCCGATGATGCGATGAGATCTTAGCTGCTGCTTGCCTGCAGCCAGGCCTGGCTCAGAGGCCTTATAGCTGCCGCTCACGGGACGTAACGATTTAAGGCCGCGTCTTGTGTTCTGCAACCAAGGCTCCGAAGTCTCAGGTTGTATGCAGGCAGAAAGCCAGCAGATCGAATATACCACACGGAAGCCATTGTAAAAAAAGATATTTTGTTCTGTCTGATAGCCATATCCAAATGGGCACACGTCTAGGGCACAATCGAGAGGGTATCGATAGGCAGATTTCCGTGCTTTATAGCACCCTCCGGATAAAGTATCAAATCGACTGTTCGGTCCCTGATCAGTAAACAATGCATAGGTGATGTCAGTTATCAAGCAGCCTCATAAACTGCGGGATAGCATCTATCAAGTCAAGCGCTTCGGCTCATCTTACTGGCCATAGCTTTAAAGTATAAGAGGAAAGATACTCACGTTCTCGCCCAGACACAGCAGTAGACTTGCGACGGCTGGCAGCTCTCGCGCACCAACAGGACCACAGGCTTGCTTCTGAAGGGAGGCTGCCAAGATGTGCCGCCGCGTCTCTGCTGCGGAAAGGAACGCCTACTTCTCGAACTGGCTAGAACAAAGAAGGCTGCAAAATGGCTGAAGCTGTCAGAGACAAGGCGAGACGACTTCTGCGATTGGGACCCTGCAGGCCACTGGCCTTTTAACTGAGGCAAAGAAGGGCGGCCCTGTTGGCGGCAGTGAGTCACGTTAACACGCCCCTGGCATGCACCAATCGCGCTGCAGCCCGAACCCCTAGCGACAATGGAAAGGGAAGCGAGACGGTGTTGCTGGGCGCGGGCGTGCTTTCTCTTTCCACTGAAAGTCCAGTACTGACCTCTCCCCTTTCACAGCGCCGATAGAAAAGTCAGCCGAGGGGGAAACGGGGTCACGGGGAACTTTTACCAGGACTTAGCTGTGACCTAAATAGTTCCAAGACTACGTGGCAGAAGAAAAAAACACATCTGGGAGGCCTAGTGGTGACTGATTTCTTTGAATTGTGGAAGCGCGGGACCACAGGCGGCTCTCTTTTTATGTCTCTGGAAACGCGTTTGAAGGAGCCACGAGACAAAAAAAACATGAAAGAGAGAAAAAGGCGGCAACATCAAATGTTTCTTCTCGTTTCCCTCAAGCTAGTGCCTGAAGCCATGTTCGGTCATTGCAGCTCCTATTGGCGGTGCGGAGGAAGTACCACAGGGGAAACGAGGCGGCGGCCCTTTAGAAGCAAAGCGGCTTCTTGAGCTGTGACGTCTTATAGCGTGAGATTCAGCATCTGGGATAAGCGGCACAAATTCGTTATCATAGAATAATGGAACCTCA
The DNA here is from genome assembly GCA_030143305.2 of Amblyomma americanum. Lineage (NCBI taxonomy): Eukaryota > Metazoa > Arthropoda > Arachnida > Ixodida > Ixodidae > Amblyomma > Amblyomma americanum. Next base: position 74,101 of record JARKHS020034607.1, read on the forward strand.
TATCGCGTTTGGCTCGATTGCAGGCTCGAAATATGCGCAAAAAATTTCTTCGATTTTGACGCAGGCACCAAGCAGAGCAGAGCGAAGTGCGACAAACTCATCAAAGAAAGGTTTTTCTTTTCTTGCGACGCTTTTCTACGCAGTGAATAACGTTATTTATTACCCACTGCGGTTATGCAAAGCACTGCGGCTACATATGCGGTTATATAAGAGGCAATGTACTGTTTGAAGCGGAAGCCAAAAGGTGAATTGAGCTTGAAGGAACAGTTGAAATTAGATATCGAAATGGGCGTCCGACTAGCGCATGAGAAGCAACGAGATCAAGAAAAACCTAAGCCGACGCTAGTTCCCAAGAAACAGATGCGGTTATTCAGCCCCATTGCGCAGTGCCTGCTACGCGCGCATATATAACTGACAAATTCGTGTCATTCATAACGCCGTTTCGTATAGGCGTTGTGGCCTGGGAGTCAAGTGTTTGCTCTCAATGTTAGTGAATTTAGCTGGATGACGACGACAAAGAACAACTGCAAGCAGTATTATGCACACGGGAGTAAAGAAAAAAATCTGGAAAGTTTCGTCGCAAAATATCAAGCATTCCTTTCAAGTCAGCTGCTTTTAAACAGTCCACTGTTTTCGTGCACCTACGGTCGCCTAAATTTTTTTCGGTATTGATGCGATTCGCTACAAATTTTGAACTAGAATGCATTGACTACGAGGCTTGGTTCTTTAACAAAGTACGCCGCTGCGGAACCCACTGGTCGTGAGGCTGTAATGCCTTGGCAGCTGCTGGCCCAACCCACTTGATCAATGCTTTTTTTCATTTTTTTGCTTGGCGGTAGGAGAACTATGCTTCCTTTTAAGAACGTTTATAGATTGCAACATTATAGAATAGCAAAAGGCATTCGAATTTTTCACGCACATCTTCACGCTCCAAAGTAGCGCTGTCTCCAGAACCGCGGAAAGCGATCACCAGCTCGTTAGTTCAGAAATAGGCCTCGTGGCACGCACTGTCATCCAGTAAACCCAGTTCAATATGCGTGTCTTTGTAGCATTGGCTTTAAACGAGGTTAGGGAAAAGAAATGAGCGAGATAAATAGATCTCAATCGTTGCGTGTGGGCCTCAAAGTACAATCAGGGCCAAGTCGCAATCAGGGCCTGGATGCAGCCGAGTCGCGAAAAATATAATCTGCAAATATGGAGGAAAAATGCTAAGGCGCCCGTGTGCTGTGCGATGTCAGTGCACGTTAAAGATCCCAAGCTGGTCGAAATTATTCCGGAGCCCTCCACTACGGGACCTCCTTCTTCCTTTCCTCTTTCACTCCCTCCCTTATCCCTTCCCTTACGGCGCGGTTCAGGTGTCGAACGATATATGAGACAGATACTGCGCCATTTCCTTTACCCCAAAACCAATTATTATTATTATTAAATATACCCCGAACTGCGTAGCCCTAACGATGGCTAAAACTCATTCGTCTGAAAATCAGACTAAATCACGCACACATCAAGACATTGGCAGTGACCGCGATGTCGCCCTCCTGACTTCCTTGCACACTCGTTCCGCTGCGTCACCATAGAGTCGGGTTCCCCTTTGTGCAGAGCGCTCGAGTGCCGCACTCACCTTCGGAAATAGCAAGACCTCGTGTAGTTCACTTAACAAAACACGTTGTGGGGCTAGTTGGGGAAGCATAGTTTCTCGAAGTTCTTTATAGCGCGACAAAAAAACAAGGACACAGGAAGAAGTACACAGGACAGCGCCCGTCCTGTGTACTTCTTCCTGTGTCCTTGTTTTTTGTAGCGCTATAAAGAACTTCGAGAAACCTCGTAAAGCTTCTAGCTTTTAGAAGAAACGCTAGCGTGGAAGTCGAGCCGCTTAGACCTGCTACCAATCAATATATCTACAGATCACCCGACGGCAGTCTTCAGTTTTTTGTTCTATTAACGTTTTTGCTATCGTCAAAACCATTCTCCTTTGGTTTTCTATGAGAGTCGTAACTGTTCGTTGCGACCGATGGAAGCACTTTAAAAGGAAGATTGTTGACGTATCAGAGGAATGGACCATTACCTTCAATATTATCGTAAAGGTATCTTAGAATTTTGCAATTTTAAAAATTTTTGTCCGATTTTGTGGGACATGAAAAAAAAAACGGCTATTGTGTGCGGTTGTCTCTAGAGATTTTACCAACTTCAGAATGCGGGCGTCGCAAAGGCAGCTTAATTTACGAAGGTGAACGGCGGATAATTACTATATATGCTAAGATAAATGTCACGTCTATCCTCCGAGGCTATCAAATGCAAGCAAAACTTTCCTGATCGCCGGAAACGAACAAAAGCAGATAGCTGCGTTATCGCGACGTTGTTTTTTTTCTCTCTCTATTTCACAAACGAAAAAGTGATTGCTTGTCAAGCAAATAGGCTGTTCATGGTCAAGAAAAAAGCAGCGCTTGAAATACAGCTCTCCGGAAGCGTACGCCGCAGAGCAGCTGCGAGTAATGACACGAGGGGGAAAATTATTAGAGGATTCTGGTGTGGGCTAGTTGGTTCCCACTTTCTACGACACAGATTGACACAGCGCCCGTCCTGTGTTTCGTGTTTCTCCTTATCGTCCTCGTTCCGTTGCGCTGTGTCAATCTGCGTTGGGAAAAATTCGTTAGTATAAATTAAGCCTTTAAATACAATTCTTAACAGCTTTAAATACAATTCTCAAGGCATGAAGTCTCTATTTGCATTGTCCGAAGTGCATTACTATGTGCTCTTTTCTGCCTGGAGGAAACACATTCTTCCCGCAAAAACCAGCGATGAGCTTTCAGCACTCATCCGCTCGTTAATGTTGTTTTCAACGGCTGACATTCTATGTTGGTATGTTGTAACATACGTAACAGTTTTGTACGAAATATTACTTGTGGTATATCACAATAAATTTGCCATATCCCTGTTTATGCCAACAAGTCACTGAAAAACGCGTCGCAAAACTTGAAACAGTGTAAAAATTTGAGCACGATTTATTTGCAGTAGGTATAAAGGAACAGGCAGCGTAACATCAATGACTGACTCTCTTGGCTTAGAATCGCTCTAGACGAGACGCTCAGAGGCCAGGCTGGAAGCTTTGGATTTAATATGTAATAATATAATAAAAATAAACAGTTCCGAGTATATTACTCCTGTTTCCTGCGCTAGTACATCTTACAATAATGGAAAAAAAATCAAGAATATCGAGCACAGAGTAACACGTTTAAATTCTAATTTTCTGCCAAAACCAATAACGATTGGAATAAATTTCTAAACTGTGTTGTGGATAGCCCGAATGTTGAAATTTTTTTTGCTAACTTGAGATCCTGGCGTCTGTAATCTTTAAATTGTATTCATACCGTGTATGTCATTGTTCGGAGTTCATGTATGATGTGTTTGCTTATTGTGCTATTTTTCTTTTATTTTGTGCTCACCCCTGCTTGGGGTCAGGCGACCCCGCAGTATTGATAAATAAATAAAAAAAATTATATGCAACCACAGACTCCTTTCTGCAAAAACACAAGCACTAAGGGTGGCTGCTACACGGGGTCAACTTGCCGCCTGTTACGTGTGCTGCCAAAAAAAAAAGAAAAACGTTAAGTGACTCGAGCTTTTTCTTTTTTTGAATATATCCAGGCAGTGCACGTGCACATATATATTTTCACTTAATGCTTCAGCTGTAACAAATGCTACACTTCCGTTCTTTCCAGCGGACAGGACCTGATGGAGGCAGCTAGACCGTATCTTATGCGCCAGCATAGGGCGTAAGAGGAGTCTGTTTCTGCTGAGTAATGCGTGTGCATCTATGCGCATCTGCTCTTCAGCTGCTTGAAAAAGTTCTGATGATATCTTCAGCTTCTTGTGCAGATCGCTGGATTAGGAGTTAGAAATAATTGTTCTTTCTTCAGCTTCTTCACCAAAAGTGCGCCATTTGCCGGGCCCGTACAGATCCAGCCACCACACAGTACTAATGGATACGTCGATACGAATGTCCCCTTGGAAGAGGGCTGGTGGCTGGCGCCACGCGCCACATGCGTGCTTTTATTTCTGCTCTATTTTCAACCATTTTCTTACCCTGAAGTAGTTGCGTCATGGAATTCACTGTTTTTTAAAATAAAAATATCTTACAACCTTTCGCCTATGCATACTTTGATTTCGAAAAAACTTTAGCTTACGTCACTCCTCTGCTTGTAAGCTGACAATCTTCTATCTTTTTTTCTTTTTTAAAGGAAAATACTTTCCCCAGAACTGATTCTTTTTGCTCGTCGAATCAGCGTTGTTATCATCGCCTAGCATGTCAATGCGAGATATTTTGTTTGCGACTCACCACAGCGAGGACGATGCTATCTCTCTTGGAGATCATATCACACGCACTGATCGGCGTAATAATGGATAACTAAATGATCCTATCGGTCAAGAGGATAGTTGAGGAGAAGCGCGCTTCTGCGAAGGCGCAGAATGCAAACGCGCTTTGCAAACGCGAACCCAAAACCAGCGAAAGAGTGTGGTCAGTCTTATAGCTGGGGCCGCTTATCGCACCACCTATTCGTCGTTGCCGCGTTCGAGGCAAATGAATGGCTGGTTTAGTTTATGAGGGTTTAACGTCCCATAGCGACTCAGGCTATGAGGGACGCCGTAGTGAAGGGCTCCGGAAATTTCGACCACCTGGGGTTCTTTAACGTGCACTGACATCGTACAGTACACCGGCCTCTAGAATATCGCCTCCACTGAAATTCGACCGCCGTGGCCGGGATCGAACCCGCGTCTTTCGGGCCAGCAGCCGAGCGCCATAACCACTCAGCCACCGCGGCGGCCTAAATGAATGGCGTACGAAGATTTTTATTTGGCTCATATTGCCCGAACCGCAAAATTTATACATTGAAACACCGCAAAGTCTATGATGACATCTAGGTTTGGATCTGCGCCTTTGTTCTTGCATTGTATCCGACTATAGCTTCTATTGCAGATTTGGTATGCTTTATTAGAGACGTAAAGATCTCTGGTAAACGAAATTTTTATTAAGGCAGTAGTTGGAAAAACGTGCTCGAATCCCGGTGAAAGCCGGTGACCGCGGCCATTGCTAGCTGAAGGGTCGAAACGCGCAGGGCGAAAAACAAGACCCCCCTCTTCGGTTGATGCTACAGCCGCGCTGGCGAGCGGCGGAAGCTGGGGGACGATATCTGAACAGCTGATCTTCGCCCCGTGCACATGGTGGAAACGACGATGTTATTCGCAGGTTTTTCGCACACTGAGAGGGGTGTGAAAGGGTGAAAGCCTCAGCAGCGCCCAAAAATGGTGAGTGCGTGTAGCTAGGCGCCCGTACCGAGGATTATGGGAGAGGGGACCTGGGGTGAACAAAGACGGTCACGACCTCTGCACAATACAGCTGTTGCTCTGCTATCTCTCTTCAGTGGACCCGCGCTCGGCGTTCGCGGAATTCCGATGCGCCGAAGGCGGGAAGCTTGGAGGAAGGCAAAGCAGGCGCAAACTTTAGATATGAACGAAACCACAGCGTTGGTACATCACGTGGCCAAAGCCAACTCCGTTTCGGGCACGAATCCGGACCAACAGACTACGCCGAGCATTGAACCGACGACCTGCGTCGCTATCGTGTTGAGTTGAGTTGAGGTGTTGAATGCTACGGGTGGGGTTAACCTTACTTATTCTGCCGGCAATTGCTCCACCGTAACGTCCCTTCTATGTTAATAACGTCCTAAAGCCTGTCGCATCTACCCCGCTATGCGCACAGTCTCTTATAATAACACACATTCCTCTCCCACAGTCACCATCTATGCCCATAATCACTCCACACAGTCCACATCACAGTCCACTCCAGAAGTCACCATCTATGCACATATTCAGTCACAGTAGAACATAGGCCATTGTAGTGCCACAATCCATACACACATTCACTCACAGTATAATGTAGTCCACTCCACAAGACACCATCTACGCGCACAATCAATCACAGTAGGCCATAGCCCGTTCCTGCTGTCACCATTTAGAAACGAGATCCGTGTCCTGCAGAAATGTTAAAAGAAGGCGTGCAGCCTTAATTCTTCATGTCTGGTTTCCACTCGGGTAGACAATGTCCTGAGCTGTACTGTGACGGGTTCCTGTCTTCTTGAAGGAACCGAACATCACATACCTTTCCGCGTTGTACTCTGCGCAGTACATAATATAATGTTCGATATCCCCGCACACACCCCATAAAGAACAGAGTGGAGACGATGCTATGCCCGTCTTATGCATCCAGGCAGGAGTGCGAGCAGAGTCCGTGCGAATTTTACGTAGTAGAGCCGCCTGGGATCTTCTCAGTCCTTTGGTCACACATGGCTTGTGGGGCGCACTCCACAGTGCACTGAAATGATCGAGCACCGTTTTCCTGTAGAGACTTTTTCCATATTGAGGTACTTTTTTTGATTGATTTCTTGAGAGAGCTTTACGGGCGAGATTATCTGCAACCTCATTACCATTGACACCTCGATCTCGTGCTCTCGTTGCCATGCATTGCGAAGACCATAACTAACTTATCAAATAGCTTTTCGGATCATAAGCACGTGATTACCGCCGTTCATAATGCATTGTCTCCAAAGCTACCGCTCAACATGCGCATTAGCAAGTGCGTAATCGTCATTAAATTTTATTAATGATCGCTGCTTATTCCTTACTCTGACGTGAATGATCGAAGCTGCAAATAAACTGGTATTTGCGAGATTTATAATCTAGTTTCTCATTTTTCAGTCGAAATGGCGCTGCGAACGCTTAACGCAAATCGGATGCGGCTGGTCCTGATTACAAAAGCTCTGGAATGAATGAATGAATGAATGAATGAATGAATGAATGAATGAATGAATGAATGAATGAATGAATGAATGAAAACTCCATTGTCCACCGAGAAGGAGCCCCCAAATCCCCGGTCCCGGCACGCAGACCTGGGACGCGGGAAGAGGATGCCCCGCAGACTAAGGTCAAGTGAAGATGCATTGTTTCATCACGGCCCCAGCCGCCAAGCGGGTGGCTTGCTGCTGGATGGCGGGGTCCTCGCTCCACAGCTAAATTTCCCAGGCTTCTCTACAAATGATGTTTAAGCCGGCGCCCATGGAATCGGTGCATTCCCAAATTATGTGATGAAGGTGCCCCTTTCATCACAATTTTTACATTTTGAATCTTTTCCATCCCCGGTCTGTGTCAGGTAGACCCAGACTAGACAGATGTAATTTCCAGCTTGTAACCGCCTCCAAATGCGCGCCTCATTATTGGAGAGAGACAGATCTGGGGCGGAAATACCCTTCTATGTAATTTATAGTGTTCGTAACTTCGTGGTATGTAATGATGCGATCAGTCATTCCACTGCACCCGGGCTGTTCTACGCCCGTTCGGTAGCAGGGATCTCGAGCGAGCGCGTGTGCAGCCTCGTTGCCGGGGACATGTTCGTGCGCAGGTATACATATGATGGATATTTTGCAATCAACTGGGTTTGTCGAGAGGATGCGTCTGGCCTCCTCCGAAATTCTATTTTTCGCAAAATTCCTGGAGAGTTGCGACATCCAGGTCCTCGTAGGCGGAGCAAATAAGGAACCCCTATGCTTATAGGTTCCATACATAAAAGCTCTCCTGCCCGCAGCAGTGTGCTTTGCACGACAAATCTGACGTGCAACGAATGGCAGCTTTGTGCACCTGGTCGCGGAAACCGCTTCCTTAATCCAAAGCCGCCACCGCCAAGCACTATAACAATAGAGAACAGCGTGCTGTCCGGGGTCTAAAATGTAACGCTCTAACTAAAACTCCAATCACATACCACTGAGTCTAAAGGACTTCTTCCGATCAAAATAAAAAGAAATTGGACAGTGCCAAATTTAATTTTGAGACAAAATTATTTACCCGCCGCGGTGGCTCAGTGGTTAGCGCGTTCGGCTACTGATCCGGAGTTCCCGCGTTCGAACCCGACCGCGGAGGCTACGTTTTTATTGAGGCAAAACGCTAAAGCGCCCGTGTGCTGTGCGATGTCAGTGCACGTTAAAGATCCCCAGGTGGTCAAAATTATTCCAGAGCCCTCTACTACGGCACCTCTTTCTTCCTTTCTTCTCTCGGTCCCTTCTTTATCCCTTACCTTACGGCGCGGTTCAGGTGTCCAACGATATATGAAACAGATACTGCGCCAGTTCCTTTCCCCCAAAAAACAATTATTATTATTAAATGATTAAAAGGAAAGGCTATTACATAAACCAGGGCGTATACCTATAAGGGAGCGATGTATTTGGCAGTAATGCTTTACTTAACTTAAGAATGCCCTTTTTTGTTTCAGGATAGAGAAAGTAACCGGGCTAGTTGATTTTGTATCGCTTCTTGAGCATCGCCGAGCAACGCGACGACCGTACACGGGAGTCGTGTCTTCCGTGTGTGTAGTCTCATATCGTCCACGTGTTGCTTTGCGATGCTGTAAAACTTTTTGATGCGAAGGCGTTATATGGCTCATCGGCAACAAACAAGGCGTAGGCGTTCACCAACAGAAGTGGTAACAAAAATCATAGATGACGTCACCGGGGTAAGAAAGAAAAATGAAATTTCCCCTATAGGTGTCGGGAAACTAACTTAGCACTTACTAATTGCACAAGCGAGCACGCAACCCATAGGCCTCTAAACCGCTTTGCTTGTAGGCTAACAAAGGAGACTCTAGTATATGCGTTGCCTTACGAATGTACGCTAATGAGTAGGTGTGTGAGTAGGAACAAAAAAAAATTGAATAAAAATAATAAGGAAATAAAAATAACATAAATAATGCTTTCGCATTCAAAGCAGGTGGTTGGTGTTGAATGTTCTCCCTATTTTATTGCTTTAAGGCAGTAAATAAACGAGCCGAGTTGCCTTCAAATGAAGTGCTCAGAGCGATGACCTGGTAGTTTTATTGTTTTGTTTATTCTCTTTTCTCTTAATGAGCGCTGCCTTTTGGACTTCAGTATGCAAAGAAGGCGCCAGGAATGCAATCGTTTCCGCTCTGGTCAACGCGACTGTAGCGCTGCTCACACGCTTTTCGCGCGCTTGTGGACATTGGGAAAGGGCTTGCATGGCGACGGCTGGTCTCCGCTGCGTGCCGAGCGCAACGGGTCCTCTGTGTACGTAGGCCAGCTTGGATGCTTGTGAAAACAACCGTCCCAGCACCGCTGTTTGCGAGGAGGAAGGCACGTGTACATTCGCCCCGGGGCGATCGTGGGAAAGCGCTGTTTCTACCCTCAGCTCTCTTTTCACAACTTTCAGATGTATACCGCGGAAGATGCCGTGACAGATCGATGCTTATTTGTTCTGAGGAGCCGCTGATGAACTCTTCCTGATTAGATATGTCTCGGTTAGACTCCGTGCGGTGTTCCTTTGAGGCCTGGTTGCTGGATGGACAGCTCTGGAAGTAATTAGGGTTGGTGCACTTGCAGCAAGGACAAAGTTTTATTGACTATTGGCGTTGAGCGAGAAACCGGGCGGAAATTCAAGCTAGCCAGCTGCGTGCCTGTTGCTAACGGGAAATTTTGCGGTGAAGAAAGGAAGCAAGTTTCAAGGCGAGCGCAGAACGGACCTGAAGGAAATTATTATTTTTAGTGACTGTAAATTTAAACGCAGCATTAAAGTAAATCGCATATATCACAAACGCAAAATAACAACGCAATATCACTAAAACAATTAAGATTAGGAAAGACAAAATCATTATTTTTTGTTTTTGCTTCCCACAACACGCACGTTAAGTAGTAATTACATCTAACAGTCCCCCTTAGCGCTGTCTTGTGATTAGGTTATTTGTAGATTATCTGCTGTAGAGGAATAATAGCGCGTGTTTAGAGCGTCCGACGGAGACTGATTTTTCAACTACGAAGATTCTGATGAAGCTGTACAGATTTTCATTCTAGCCTGTTGCAGTGTTCATGTGGGCAGTAATTAGTTACTACTGACATAATTGGCCTTTATTCGACATCACGGAATATTTTCGTGCTCGCAGAAAACTGCGTTACACCCTCCATTCAAACAGTAATCATTTTCACTACGAATTGTTTGTGGCTATAAACAACTAAGCATAACAGGTTCACGGCCACAAAATAAAGTGGACAAGGGAGGGACGAAGCGTAAGGGTCCCAGTGTTGGAAAACCAAACTGAGGCTCCCCGCTCCCATGTTCACTTCATTTTGTTTTGTCAAGAAACCCATATTCCTGTCAATTCTGTCTTTCAAAGGTTACCTTAAATCAGGCCGAGTATTTTCCAGTTTTAACTCAAAATAGCCTATAAAGTACACCCATGAAAAAAAAAATATACGGAATAGGTTAAACTGAAAAACACCGGCATCGGCGGGTGTTCGGGCCAGCCGGCGACCATTTTCCACTTAAAATTTTCTTTTTCTTTCCTTTTCAACGCATAGGCATTATGAGCACACATTCAGAAGAAAACTTCAGATATTTAAACCTACTTTAGCGAGAATATCTCCGCAGGGATTCGTTTCTTGCTACAAAAAGCACAGTGGGCACAGCCGATAGTCGATTGCAGGAAAGCATTTTTGTCATTGTAACCAACTGTACTGGTCGATCCATGGAACCATCTTTTTTTATTACTGCGACTTGAGCTCGAGTTCGGCCGAGCTCATGAGAAAAAGGACTAGCCGTCTCGGCGGAGAGCATGCTTGCGTGCTATCTTGATACTCTTCCGAGCGTTTTTTAACATCTCATGTGCTAATGTTGAAAGAGAATTTCGTATTATGGGGACAGTCTGAACAAGCATGCTAACATAGCAGAGAACCTCTATTATTTCTCTGTATAGTCTGTTAACACGAATACGCCTATATGGGAGTAGAAACGGAGTAAGCGGTCCTCTAGTGCGATACCTTTCTTAAAAGGGAGTGCGCTGGAGGACAACTTACTCTCTTGTTTCTCCTTTCTGTTTAGAGTGTAGTCTATAAATAGAAATGAAGTCAACAACCCTATTACTACAACCAAGTGTGTTTAGCGCGTGTACCAAAAAGGTCAAAAGAAATACTCCTGTTTGCTTTTATCAACTCTTTTGCGATAATTCATATTTTTGTTCGCCGAAAATCATCGCTTTTAGTGTTTTCGCGTCACAACTATAAAAAAAAAACGCCGATTTTCAATGAAGAAATTTATTACCGATTTTTCTAAAAAAATAAAAACACCTGAAAGTACACCGTCTAAATACATCGCTCATCCTTTACATATCTAGTTCTGCGCACCAGCTCCGCGACCGTGGACGTGTAACTGGGGCGGACGCTGAGGGCGTTGCCTAGCGCGGAAAGACACGCGGCTCAATACGACAGCATGCAACGCTCCAGCAACACACAGGGACCCTGGGTACGAAGTAACTGATGGCGGTGTGTCTTTCAGCTTTGAAAGCAGCCGTCCAGGTCATGCGGGCGTCACGAGCGATAGAGCCGAAGCGCGCAAAGGTGGTGGTCCGCACGGGCCCCGTCAAAAGTATAGACCATTCTACTGAAGGTAAGCTGAGGAGGAGGTACATATTCTCTATAACCTCATTCATTGCGCGTCAACAGTCATTACCGTTTCCGCCGGTGCATTGTGGCCAGTCCCCAGTGGGTTGTGCCGTCGCGTTCCTTACGCATTGCAGAGAAGCCTTTCCAGTCAGTATTGTACCGTTTGAGAGATATGTGCCCCTTTCTCAGTGCCGTTCTCGGTAGCAAGGTCGTCGGGGCAGGACTCCTTGATTTCAGACTGCTCAACTAATGAAAGAAATCTCAAGATGATCGCAGAAGCATGCAACGCCAGCCCCATGCGGTTGATACACGTTTCTGCTACGTTTTCCCGCCGCCCTGGAAGCTAACAGGCAATACACTCTTTGCGTAAAAGGGAAAGTCTTCACTCGAATTATGAACTCTCGGATATATTCAACCCATTTCATGGATGGCGCTCACACAGAAGAAAATCTGGCGCTGATGTTGAACGGCATACAAGCGTAGGGCAAGTATTTTTTCTTTCGCTTTTATCGCGTTGCGCATTGGTTAACGCGTTGTTTTCAATACCCTGAAGTCACTGAGACTATGCAGTAACGGCGGTAGTAAATTTGCCTCCATTTATGTTAAATTTGACCTGCTTATCTGTGGTACGATCGCGGTGCCGCACCAAGATCTTAACGCATTATGGGCATGTCTGCAAACACAAACTCGGTTTGTACTCAGTACGGGTACAATATGGGCGCTGCAAATTTCTGGCCACTCCTTGACATTATCCACCAATTCGATGACATCCAGCGGATTTGAGTATGGTGAGCAATCTGGAAAAATGATTTAAATGAGGAGGATTGTTCAGTGAATATAGCAGTAACTTTCAAGTCAAGACAACACGCACAACGTCTAGGCACTAATGATCGTTAACGCAGTACACTCAAACGTTCGCTACCTGACTTCGGTACCGAAACCCAATGCTCGTTTCTCACCAACGTCCGTTAAGTGAGAGACTTTCCGCTGCTGCCGCTCAGCGCGATCACCGACTTCAATGTGGACAAGGTGCAAAAATGCTCGCCAGCGCACTTTCATTGCCCCGAGATTGACGAGGCATTCCACCAGCCCTAAGCTAGGAGGGAAAAGTCACGACGTATGGTTTTACGTCTTCCGGGACAGGACGGCAAATCTCACAAACGGTAAGCAATACGCATGTAACGTGGTCTGCTTCTTTCAAGCGATATGTAGGAAGCTCACTTTCAAGTCGTCACAGGCGCCATTAGGTGATGCATACATGAAACAGGCCGCACTGCATGAACTGCGGCGAGCCGTATAGTGCATCTGCATTGCGCGGTCGGTAGCTGCGCATGCGGTTCCTTCGCTGTGAACTTGGGCTCATATTTTCAGTTACAGTCACAATCCGTTACTAGAAATATGTGCTCAAAAAAGATAAAACTTATGGCGAATTCCACTGGTGGATCCGAAGCAAGGCGCTCGAATCGCAAAAGAGCGCCCCAAGCCGCCTCAGAGCACAGCGACCGTTGTCGACCAGCGGAACATGTAGAGCGCGCAGCGGAAGTACTGGTTCCGGAAGTTGAGGTCTGGCAATTCTGGCGCCAAAATACGCGTAAGCAGACGTCGAGAGGCAGGCACTTCTTTCGCGATGGAACCTATTAGTCGCTTTGTTCATGTTACGCCTGAGGTGCACCGCATTTTGGTCAACCTCGTAGGTAATTAGGAGCACAGTTATGCTCTAGGTAAGTTCGTAAATGAATATATATCGCATGCCTATAGAGTGCCTACGGGGAAATTTCCAACGAGGAAATTGCCCTTCGCAGGAGCTTCTGCGAAATGTTCCTCGCAAAATGCTTCGAAGAGGTACTTTTCGTTGTCGCTGCTGCTGCCCGAGTGCGCGGACCGAGATTCCGACAAGCTCTCGTCAGACAACGCGAGGGCTATTGCCATTCCATACGATGCCATAATTGTGAGTTGTAACCGCTATGATGCAGGTGACGAAGACGACATACGCGCGCAAAACGAGCGCGCGCGCGAAACAGCGCTCAGTGTTCCCCGCTGGCATTCCGGCACGCGCTAAAAATAACCGAAAGTCACAAGTATGTTTCGGAAGTGACGACATCGCCGACTACAAGTTCCGGTGAGATCCGCCGCTGGTGGGCGGATGAACCTAGTGCGCTCCGTATGGAACGGAGTTGCTCCAAACCACCAGCGGAATTCGCGCGGTCGGTCCAGGTCGACCAGTGGAACTCGAATTCTTCGTCGCGGAGCAGGAAAAGCTGTTTCAGGATGACCAGTGGAAATCGCCATTAGAGATCTCGGTAGTAAGAGGAGCGCGCCTCTTAGGTGCCGCTCTGGCCGCTACTGCTGCTTGCAGCCGCTTGCGCCGTGCAGCACTGACGATATATTACTCGGATTATGTGGTTTGTTGGCTTATTTACACAACACCAGTCGTATTATCAAATCAGAGGCGTCGCAAAACACAGCGCTTTCGGGCAGCGTTCATAAGCACCGTGCACCATTCCGTACCCACAGCCCAAGATGGCGCTGGTGCAGGCTTTTAGGTTTGGCTCATACGTTGCGTCACCAGCAAATTAAGATGGTGACGACCGGGCATAAAAACTGAAATCGTGTACAGAGCCCAAGGGGATTGATTGCGAGGTCTGCAGCCTGCCTCGCAATGCACCTTCAGCGCCCGTAATCTCTCGAAAGAGTAATAACGTCGCGTAATCAATCCTCCCAAGATGCGGACTGCTAGATGTTCTAGAAAGCCGCGCTAAACAGTAGAAGCAAACCCCTCTGGCTATGTACTTCTGACATGAGCTGTACATCCGCCAAAGGGCTTGTCCAATACCCGACAGCGGCTATTACCATCTCTATGACGCATCCAAGAATGAGGCCCACCTTTCCTGCAATGCATAACGTCATGACAAGTACTCTCACAGACGAATTTTTTTTTGCACAGCTTCGAAACCTCTCCTTACACTTAAAATGAAAAAAAAAAATCCTCCAATTCCCGCTTTTCCCACACTTCTTCACTGGTAGTGTACTAGCTATTATAAAACTGTTTTAACTGCGGGTCATGGAAGCTATTTACAAATGAAAGGACGAAGAAATTGTCCTGCTCTTTTATTATGTTTCCGGGCAACGACTTAAGCCGTATATGCCTTGAGGCAAAACATGCTTAAACCGCTAGAATTAGCACCTGTAAACGCACACAAAAAAAACGCTTTATCAATTATTGCTTCGCTTACACGCAGAAAAAAGCATGAAATGAACTACACCCACATGAATGACTAAGAAATTGAAGCCGTTAAAAGCACTAGATTTGAGTGGAGTGAAGCAAACATTAGGCGGGAATGTGTTTTTATAATTTTTTGTAGCCATAAAAACTTCAGTGTGTCATGATTTTTGAAGAATGCGCCTTTATAATTGGATACATCTTAAGAACGCAGCGGCTTTTCCCCGCCAAAGGACCCCCTTCCCGCCAACGATGTCAGCTTCCAGCAGTCATGGGGCTAGCAGGGCCATGAGAACCGTGACCCTGCTGGTGTGACTATGCAGGGAGTGGCGCCACACTGGAGGAAAGGGTCCACCCCTGACCATATAGAGGGAAGGGATTGTCTACTTTCATCTACCACTCCCTGCTTTGTCACACTAGCAGTACCATGAGAATTGGCCGACCCTATTGGCTGGAATGGGGTCCTTTGACGGGGAAAAGCCGCTGTGTTCTTAAGTTTTATGCAACTATAGCTACCGAGAGAACTTAGGAAAAAACTTCTTCACTGATTCTCGTAATGAAATAATTAAGAGATCTAGAGGCTGTTAGAAGTGCGCCAAATATGAAAACCACGCCTCCTCTCATGCGCGCGCGCGCACACACACTCACACAAATATATATATATATTATATATATATATATATATATATATATATATATATATATATATATATATATATATTAAGGAAGCCAACAGTCACCGAAACCTAGGTGCAAAGGGGAACGTCTTGTATTTTTTTAAAATTTCTAATGCCAATCGATTGGTCTAAAGAAAATTACTTATAAACCAGCAGAAAAAACAACTATGCCGCCGGTGGGATATGAACCCACGACCTCCAAATACCGCGTCCGGTGCTCTACCAACTGAGCTACGGCGACGGCTGTCCAATCTGCTGCTTTCGTGGGTATTTATGTTTTGCGTGTAAGCGAACCTTGAAAGTGGTCACCAGCGCCACCCTCGTCCATAGCGGTGGACGTAGCACGTCCTTTAATACCGCAAGTGTGAGGTAGAACGTCGTCCAACGGCGAGGGCCGAAACTGTGCGAGAGCCCTCTTATGCTACCTATGGCATAAAGACTGCCAGAACCGAGACCCCCGTTAAGCTATTATCAGACAAGGCAAATGAAATGAGGGGCTCGTTTGACAATTGTATTAAGGAAGCCAACAGTCACAGAAACCAAGGTGCAAGGGGAATGTTTCTAATTTTTTTTTAAATTTGTAATGCCAATCAATTGGCTTAAAGAAAATTACTTATAAAGCAGCAGAAAAAGCTCAGTTGGTAGAGCACCGGACGCGGTATTCGGAGGTCGTGGGTTCGGATCCCACCGACGGCATTGTTTTTTCTGCTGTTTTATAAGTAATTTTCTTTAAACCAATTGATTGGCATTACAAATAATAAAAATAGAAACATTCCCCTTGCACCTTGGTTTCGGTGACTGTTGGCTTCCTTAATATATTTGTCAAACGAGCCCCTCATTTCATTTGTCTTGTCTGATTATATATATTGAAGCGGGAAGACGACGACGATACAGAGCAAGTGAACGGGTGGACGAAGACGACAACGAAGTTCTGACTGTGTTCTGACTGGCGCTCGTAGCTGTTCCTTCGCTGGTGTACATAGCCGTAAATATATTCTGTCCCGCACCGTATGTGGTGGAGGTGCGGGGTTTCGATCCCCGTACCTCTCGCCGTCGCTCCTCTCCTGGCCCCTACGTACGCTCGCAAGCGGAAAACTAGACACTGCAGTGTCTCGAGGTGATGCTGCAGTACAGCCCCAGTCCCAAAATCCTCGCTTAGCCCTCCACGCACACCAAAATTTGCTCGCTATTCATGTCGATGGTGTCCCTGTCAGAGCCCTGATCGATCCGGTCGCGCACGTGTCCGTCATGAGTTCAACCCTCCGACGCCGCCTCAGAAAAGTACTGACCCCTCCACCCGTTCTCCGCGTTGCCGACGGCGGAACGCCTCCTGTGGTTGGACTATGCACAGCCCGTGTGACCATTTCCGGCCGCCATACATCCGTTCTATTCTCTGTTCTGGACCAGTGCCCTCATAACGTCATTCTTGGCATCGACTTCTTGTCTGAGCATTCAGCCCTCAACTGCGCATCCAGTGTTGTCCAGCTTGACCTTCCCCTTTCTGCTGAGTCACCGTCCCCAGTTGTACCTCGCCTTTGTGCTGTCGACTTTGTCCGTCTAACGCCTAAAGCCGCAACTTACATTTCTTTCTCATCTGTTCCTCCTGTCCCTCATGGTCCCTACGTAGTCACTCCGGACCTTGACGTCGCCCTCTCGCGAACTATTGCGCTTGCGCACACTGTCTGTACAATGTCGGCCAACCGAGCGTACCTTCCGGTTCGGAACTTTGGCTCGTCTATCCAACCGCTCCCGCAAGGCATCTCACTCGCCACGCTCTGCCCGGCTGCCGAATTTGTCATATCAGTCGTGGACACCTGCTTACCTTCTACTCATCAAAGCCTGTTGCCTGCGGCCACATCAGCCGAGAAACCAACGGACGACCACGCCGACATGATCTCTTCTGACCTACCGCCGATGCAAGCTCACGATCTTACGTTACCTTTATCATCTTTTCGCGACATCTTCGACTTTGATACCCGTGTTTTGGCTCGTACCTCTGTAGTGACGCATCGCATAAATACTGGTGATGCCGCTCCTATCCACAGACGTCCGTACCGCGTGTCCAGCGCTTAACGCACCGTCATCAATCAAGAGGTGGACAAGATGCTCGCAAAAGACATCATTTAGCCCTCGTCAAGACCTTAGGCTTCACCAGTTGTCCTGGTAAAAAATAAGGACGGCAGCTGGCGCTTCTGCGTTGATTACCGGCACCTAAACCGCATCACAAAAAAAGGACGTATATCCTCTCCCGAGGATCGATGATGCATTAGATTGCCTCCACGGCGCCAAATATTTCTCTTCAATTGATCTTCGATCGGTGTACTGGCAAATTGCCGTTAATGAAAAGGACCGCGAAAAGACCACCTCCGTGACGCCTGATGGCTTATACCAATTTAAAGTCATGCCATTCGGACTCTGTAACGCACCGGCTACCTTTGAACGAATGATGGACTCCCTTCTTCGCGGCTTTAAGTGGTCGACCTGCCTCTGCTACCTTGACAATGTTGTGGTTTTCTCGCATACTTTTGCCACGCACCTCGAACGCCTCTCCAGTATTCTGACAGTGTTCCGTAACGCCGGACTCCAGCTGAACTCATCGAAATGCATATACTGTCGCCGTCGACTCACTATTCTCGGACACCTGGTTGATGCTTCTGGTGTCCGCCCAGGCCCAGTCAAAATTGAAGCCGTAAAAGACTTTCCTCTTCCTAGGTCGTCGAAAGATGTGCGCAGCTTTGTCGGCTTGTGCTCGTATTTTCGCCGTTTTATCAAAGCTTTCGCCGGCATCGCTCGCCCCCTCACCGACCTTCTTAAGAACGACACCCCCTTTAACTGGGGCCCTGGTGAAGAGCACTCATTTTCCTCCCTCGTTCAATTGCTAACCTCTCCGCCCATCTTAGCCCATTTTGACCCGTCGTCTCCCACAGAGGTTCGCACCGACGCCTACGGATATTGGATCGGTGCCGTGCTAGGCCAACGTCAACAGGGGCAAGATCGCGTCATCGCTTATGCCAGCCGCCTACATTCCGCCGCAGAGCAAAATTACTCCATTACTGAGCGCGAGTGTCTCGCCCTTGTCTGGGCTGTAGCTAAATTCCGCCCGTACCTGTTCGGCCGCTCATTCGCTGTTGTCACTGATCACCACGCTCTCTGCTGGCTGTCTTCGCTAAACGATCCCAACGGTCGCCTTGGTCACTGGGCTTTGCGCCTTCAAGAATATTCATACTCTGTAGTGTACAAGTCCGGTCGTCGCCACCAGGACGCTGACTGTTTATACCGGTACCCTGCGGAGCCACCTGAACTAGAAGACGCTGAGACCCTGCCCTGCCTCTTAGCTATCACTGCTCTCACCGATATCGCCAACGAACAGCGCCTCGACTCATCTTTACGCCCTATCTTTGATGGCCTCCGCTCTGCAAACCGATCTCCGTCTCTGCAACTTTATGTGCTCCAGAATGGCATTTTATATCGCCGCAATCTACGCTCCGATGGTCCTCCATTGCTGCTCGTCATACCCCAACATCTACGCTCCTCTGTCCTTGAAGAATTGCACGATCTGCCGACAGCCGGCCACCTTGGCGTGTCCCGCACGTACGCTCCAGTGCGGCACCGTTTCTTTTGGCCGTGCCTGTATCGTTCCGTCAAGCGTTACGTTGCCACTTGCGACCTGTGTCAACGTCGGAAAAGGCCCTCCACTTTGCCTGCCGGTCTCCTACAACCCATCGACGTACCTCCGGAACCTTTTCATCGTGTTGGCCTCGACCTTCTTGGCCCTTTTCCCACGTCCCTCTCCGGCAACAAGTGGATCGCTGTCGCAACTGATTATACGACTCGGTACGCCATCACGCGTGCTTTGCCTACCAGCTGCGCTACCGATGTCGCCGATTTTCTTCTCCAAAACGTCATTCTTCACCATGGCCCGTCGTCAACTGCTCACCGACCGTGGTCGTTACTTTCTGTCCCGAGTGATTAATGACATTCCTCATTCGTGTGCCACGCAGCACCAGCTCGCGACAGCTTACCATCCACAAACCAACGTGCTTACGGAACGGTTCAACCGCACGCTCACCGGCATATTAGCAATGTACGTCTCGCCAGACCACCGAGATTTGGACGCTGACTTGCCTTATGTGACTTTTGCGTATAACTCTTCACGGCATGACACAACCGGCTATTCCCCTTTCTACCTTTTGTTTGGTCGGCACCCCATTTTGCCTTTGGACACACTCATGCCGTCTCCTTCAGTCGCCACCACTGCTTACGCTCTAGGACGCCATCGCCCAGGCCTCGCTGGCGCGCCAAATAGCCCGCAGTCGGCTCCGTGCCTCACAAGCTTCCCAGAAGTGCGCCTACGACCGCCATCACCGGGCGGTTGAATATGAACCCGGTCACTCGTCCTCCCCTGGACGCCGTCACGCCGCGTCGGTCTCTCCGAGAAGCTCCTTTCTCACTACCGGGGCACTTACCGTGTGGTGCACCGTGTCACCGACGTGAACTATGAAGCTGCACCCCTTGCGTGCTCGCCATCGTCCTCCGGCCCCTCCACCGACGTCGTCCATGTCTGCCGCCTAAAGCCTTATCACGACGTTCATACGTCACCACTCTAACGCCGAGTCAGCGTCTCATCAGCCGGGGGTCCTGAAGCGGGAAGACGACGACGAGACTGAGCGAGTGAACGGTTGGACGAAGACGACAACGAAGTTCTGTGTTCTGAGTGCCGCTCGTAGCAGTTCCTTCGCTGGTGTACACAGCTGTAAATATATTCTTTCCCGCAACAATATATATATATATATATATATATATATATATATATATATATATATATATATATATATATATATATATATATATATATATATATATATATTATAGAGAGAGAGAGAGAGGGAGAGCAGATTGTACAGCCGTCGACGTAGCTCAGTTGGTAGAGCACCGGACGCGACATTCGAAGGTCGTGTGTTCGAATCCAAACGGTGGTATGGTTGTATTTTCTGCTGCCTTATAAGCAATTTTCTTCAAGCGACGGATTAGTCGAAGTATTATTCTCCCACTAATCAGCAATACAAATAAAAAAATAGAAGCATTCCCCATGCACCTTGGTTTCGGTGGCTGTTGGCTTCCTTCATATGTTAGTCAAACGAGCCCCCCTTTTTTATATATATGCTTCCTCAAGGGTGTGCGCTTGGAGGAGGCTCCGCGAACCCCGATGCGCCCTTTCGGGGGCAAACCAAGTTTCGAACACTCAGCCTGCAAAGGTGGTTCGTGTTTCAATCCCCAGTGAAGAGTTCGACTGAAAGCTCGTACGCTCTAAACAGCGTCAACACTGCGGTCCTTCGTCAGAAGCGATTCAGAGTATCACTGCCGTCATGGGCATGTCCGGTTTGTCCGGCTGTCTGATTTTGTGAGAACAAAAAAAGGCCACAAATGGGCTTCTACAGCACGAGGCGGATTTAACGTTGCTTGAAGGCGGAACTTATCGCTGATCCGTTAAAGCAACTGTGGTCAAGACTCTTTTCCCAAACATCTCATCCCAAAACAGCCGAACACCAGGCCGGGGGAAATCACCAATTAAAAACCGGTGGGTACCCGGCGGCACTGGGGATCGAACCCAGCACCTCCCAAATGAGAGGCGGATGCTCTACCACAAGGCGACGCTTCGGCGCAAGAAGTTTTCGGTCTGTTAAAAAAGTCTAAGCTGCCACGGCGTATGAACTTTCTCGCTTCTGGTCATAGGGAGGGGGTCGCCACAGCCCTTAACAGGTTCACCAATGACAGTCGCCTCCAATTCACTGGGTTACATGAGCACGCAGCTACTCCCGGCGTTACGCCCGGAGCCTTCATCGCCGAAGCCCGCCCCCCACTAGGTTACAGGAGGACGCTACCCCTCTAAGCGTTACCCGGCCTGGGCGCAAACCTAGTACTCCACAGCCCCGGTCGCAGACTTAGACTGCGACCAGGTTGCCCAACCCTCCGGTTCGGCAGCCGAGCACAGCGCACCAGTCAATCCAGCCCATCAACAGCGAAACTGCCAATGTTCTGGTTGGGGCCGCGGTTCACCATCTCCAAACAACCTTCAGCCCCTGAGGCGCCGTACCCCCTTTAGGGAGCACAGATTAGCCCTATTTTCAATAGGGTCGTCTCGGGGGAGAGAACGTCTATGTTACTGCGAACCCAACCTCAGCCAGCCTTTCGCTTGCTTTACAGGCTCACGCCAACCGAGCCCGGCTAAAGAGACAGAGATCTTATGCAGCACAATCTCCATCTCCAAGCGCAGCATGCTGTACTCCTTCTAAGACTGGGACTCACATTCTCATCTGCTGAACTCCCGTAGAGCGAGCTCATTTAAACTTCATCGAACGCCAATATCAACTGAATCGCTCATCTGAATCATGAACCACCTTTGCAGGCTGAGTGTTCGAATATGGTTTTGCCCCCCGTGGTGTGCAGCGGGTTTTGCAGAGACTCTTTCAAGCACACACCCCTTGAGGAAGCCGGGCGCCGAGCAGGGGGACGCTTGTGCCCATTTTTACCGGTGCGTAGACGGCGGTGGGTTTGCAGACGCGGATGACTTTTCGTTCTGGGCCAGCGTTTTCTTTCTCGGCGATCGAAACCAATGAACTGTTGGGTCGGCGATAAGGGAGAGATAATTCTTTAAGCGATCGCTTCTACAGCCGGTAGAACGACGCGATGCCGCTCGCTGCACACTCTTGCAAGGCGGAGTGCCATACGCAACATCTGCATCACACGAGGGAGGTACTTCACGCCGGGAGCCGCCGTCTCGCATGCGTGATTAGACGAACTGGGACGAAATTTTAGACGTGTGCATTTCAGGGCACAGGCGCGTTACTAAAATGGTACAAAATGGAATAGCCCTCGAAAGCAACTGCCTCCAAGTTCTCAATATAAACTTGCACGCTAACTTCAGTCAATAAAGAGTTAATTATTGAATTTTAGTTAAGTACTGATTTTATGGGGACTATTATTTTCAAAATTTGTGCCCGCCTGGCCGCACTACTAACGTGCAAAAGTGGTATTAGCGTACAGCGCTTCCCAATTTTTTTAATCAGTAAAATCTAATTTTGAACACACGTATAGGCCTAGGCTTCCAGAGAAAGTTGTCACTCCGTGATTCATTGGGTGATTCATGGAGTGATTCATCCGGGTGAATCACTCTATGAGTCACACAATGAGTCATCCTATGAATCATTCGACGATACTGGAACAGAAACCTCAAAGCGCACAGCTTTTTGTTATCTTCGCGTTTCCAGGGACAGCCCCCCCTACTTTGAAAGACGAACTTGGAGAAAGGACAACTGGCAAAAGAAATGGGGTCACGAAACTAGGACGTCGCTAATCTTTCTGTCCTTATTTCTTTCGCCAGCTGAACTTTCTCCAATGTCCTGTTGCAAAGTCGGTGGGGTTGTCCCTGGAAACGAGAAGATAACAAAAGCCTGGGCGCTTTCAGGTTTCCGCTTATTTCAGGTTCGTCGAGTGATTCATCAGATGACTCATTGGGTGACTCATAGAGTGACTCACCCGGGTGAATCACTCCATGAATCACCCAATGAATCACGGAGTGACAACTTTCTCTGGAAGCCTGCGCCTATACAGTGTGTTCAAAATTAGATTGTACTGATTAAAGAGAATGTGAAGCGCCGTACGCTAATGCCGTTTGTGCACGTTGGTAATGCGGCCAGGCGGATACAAACTGGGATAATAATAGCCCACATAAATTCGGTGGTTAAGTAAAATTCATTAGTTAACTTTTTATTGGCTGAAGTTAGCGTGCAAGTTTATATTGAGGACTTGGAGGCCGTTGCTTTCGAGGGCTATGACATGAGGGCAGGAAACTAGGACATCGCTAATCTTAAAAACCACCGCGGTGTCTCAGTAGTTAGGGCGCTCGGCTACTGATCCGGAGTTCCCGGGTTCGAACCCGACCGTGGCGGCCGCGTACCGATGGAGGCGAAACGCCAAGGCGCCCGTGTGCTGTGCGATGTCAGTGCACGTTAAAGATTCCCAGGTGGTCGAAATTATTCCGGAGCCATCTACTACGGCACCTCTTTCTTCCTTTCTTCTTTCCCTCCCTCCTTTATCCCTTCCCTTACGGCGCAGTTCAGGTGTCCGCCGATATTTGAGACAGATACTGCGCAATTTCATTTCTCCAAAAACCTATTATTATTATTATTATTATTATTATTATTATTATTATTATTAATATTATTATTATTATTATTATTATTAATATTATTATTATTATTATTATTATTATTATTATTATTATTATTATTATTATTATTATTATTATTATTATTATTATTATTATTATTATTATTAATCTTGAAAGGATGACGGACAGCTTTGCAGACAGTGGTGTTCAAGAACCAGCTGACGAATAATTTCTCTCTCTTGACCTCTGAAAAGCCTTTACAAGCCACTACAAAAAAAAAAAAACAGGATAAGAGTCAAGGCGGCCAAAGGGCGCCGCAGCTTTTTTGTGTCCTTGAAGTCTTGCGCAGTGAGATAGCTCATTGTCGAAACGCTTCGGATATGACAGCTGGAAGGCATTAGCAACTCGCTGACTCACGGTCATGGTGGACAGTCATGACTGATAAGTGCTCAGAATGTTCGCCTCCAAGTCGAGCAACTTCTTTGCTGACACGAATGGGTGTTGCTAATTCAGTAATTAGCGTTTGATTTTGTAGCTTTGTTTATCCCTTGGGAGCGTGTAAAAAAAAGTACTTTCTAAAATTTCGCGCCGAGAGAAAAAATTGCAGCACGAATCGAAATCGCTAATGGCGTTGTTATTAATGGAATAGGAAGCATGGCACTAACTAGAAACTGAACCAAATTACGTCGTCCTGCAGCGCTAGGAATATGTAGATAGAGTAGAATGGTCAAAAAATAAATAAAAATAAAATTTCCCAGCCCGCACCGGCAGAGGCAGTCGGACGGAACAAGAAAGGGAACAGACGGCGCCGACGCGCTTCAAGCCGATGCGAGATCGCGGCGACTGGTTTGCACAGTAACGTGCAACAAAAAGGAATACATTTGTGCCGGCCTATGAGTATACTGCAATGCCACGCATTTTGCCAAGTTTACGTGCATCCATGGCGTTTTGGGGGATGTAATAAGTAAACTAGGAAGGATTAAGAACAAAAAACGACAAATAGAACATGGCTGTTCGAGAATGGCATTGAATAAAGCATTTACGTTTAAACATCTCGCATAGGCGAAAAAAAAAGCAGTTACGAGAATATGTCTGGTATTGCGGATGCACGTAGTGTCTCCTTGAGCGATACAAGCCGATGCTGTGACGAACGTATAGTCTATGTGGTGCTCAGCAAAGAAGCCCTCGAGCACGAAAGCTGCTCAGAAAAGGGGGCATTCCGTGTGGCGCTTTTGAAGTTGTCGTCATCGCCTGTTGCGGCACCATTACTTCTCTCTTGCATTTGCAACATCGAAATCCCCTTACATCGGCGATGTCCCCTTTTAAAGCAATAAAAATAGCGTAAAGAAAGGAACAAATCATTACCTGCGAAATGATGGCGACGAATTCTTTTTTTCACCATGGTCACTTCTTGTACCCTGCTTTCATTTACCAAGTTGTTTTTTAAGTGAAGGAATGCATTTTACGGCTACAATTTCACTCCTTTGCCCGCAGTCTTTTTTTTTTCGTCCACCCACACCACGAGAAAAGCGCGAGAAAATGAGTATCTCCAACTGGGCCACTATCATTTGGGCGTGCCGAGAAAAGGGCGTTAAAAGAAATCAACGCCAAATAAAAGATTGAAAGAATAGGCGTTTAACAGCAAGCACGTATGCCGAAGCGATTGCTGCAGCAAGATACCCCGAATATCCCCGCCTTCCAACTGGTCTGCAGATGGTAGAAGCGCATGCAAAGTGAATTTGCGCATGCAATTTTTTTTTTCAACTGGGCCACTATTAATGAGGTGTTCAAGCAGAAGGAAGTTGAAAGAAATAGATGCGAAATAAAAGATTGAAAGTCGCGTCGCAGCAACCGCGTCCACAGCAGCGTTTGTTTGCTGCAGCAACAGATACTCCCAATACCCCGTCCCTATCAACTGATGTGCAGGTCGCAGAAGCTTATGTTTAGGGTAGTTACTCATGTAGTCTGCAATTAGTGCGGCATTGACAGCAACAGTGTTGCTGAAAACTCGCTCCTACTTAATATGCAGGAAATCTCAGAGACGAAAGGAAAGTTTTAGATATAAGACACCACATGAAGGATAAATGGTGTCCCTTTATTAGTTGCACAATATCCTCGCGAGATGCCCAAAGAGAGACTACTTGAAACCTTTGCAGCTTTTTTTTTTTGATTTTCGAACGCCCTCAGTGTCCTCCTTTGTGATGCGCTCTCTGATACGTTAGAGCAAGCGTTTGTAGATTTCGTCGTAGTCTCTCTTTACTAATTCTCCTAATGAAATAGTCAAGGTATTCCTATGCTATCTAAAATATGCCAGAAATTCAAGCAACTCCTTTCTTCGTTTTTTTTTTCGCCCTCGAGTTAAAGTGGAATTAAAGTCTCGTGCTTGGAATGAGCACATCACGTTCGCTGAGACGCTATAACGGCCTCACACTTACTAAGGCTCGTAAGCGACACTCTTTCTCATGGACTTAATTATTTATTTCTTTATTTATATATTCACTGAAAATTTCAGGATAAAAACACTATTTTGAACTAAGAGGTACGCTGAAGTGAAGATCACAGGGTTTTTTTCATACATGTGACGTTTTTGACCGTACAATAAATTATCAATACAAAGGTACTCTTTAATTTCTAACCCATTAGATGCAGCTTCCATGTCTAGCATCGGACCTGCTTCTTTTAACAATGTCGCAGCTACCCAACCACCGCGCGGGGCCTCCCTGATATAAATATCGTTTTGCAAAACCTTGAATGGTTTGCAAAATATGTCAAAAAGACAGCATGCATGGTTAATTAACAGTCAGTTCCACTATCAGCCTACTCAAGTGTACATACTTATTACAAAATTGACGTAAATAGCTGGCAAAAATATTAAAGAAAGACTATATATATATGAAATAAAAGTCGATATACATGTCTGAAATCATCGAAAAAAGAACCAAGGCAGCAATTTATTCGGGAGGTACATGTAGGCTCCCTACACATCTGTAGTCGGGAACTCAAGAACAAAGCCGCTTTTTCCCCGTCAAAGTACCCCTTTCCATCCAATGGCGTCGGCCAATTCTCATGAAGGGACGATAAAGGGAGTGGCAGATGAAAGAGAAAAGTCCCCTCCCTGTATTGTCGCACCGCTCCCTGCATTGTCAGGCTAGCAGGGTCCTGTGAATCGGCCGACCCCATTGGATGGAAGGGGGCCCTCTGACGGGGAAAAGCCGCTTTGTTATTGAGTTATATGCGACTGTAGCAATGTGTTCAGGTTGCTCATCTGCTTTAGCTCTTAGTCAAAAGTTAGCAGAGACCGCTAAGCGCGCAGCTTTTTGATATCTTGACTTTCTTTAGGGGGGGGGGGGGGTGGCAGCGAGGCCTCTTCGGGAATCGATAACTTAGAGAAAGGACAGCATGGAAACAAAGCGAGAACCGGAAACTACAACATCGCTAATCTTAAAAAACGACGGATAGCTTTGGAGATATTGCTCTTCCAAGAATAAGCTGTGGTTTGCTGCCGCTTGGCCTCCAAAAAACATCCGGGAGAAAAAAAACGAAATGCCGACTTGACTAAAGAAACGTGGTGGCCAAACTACTCTGTGCCTTCCTTGCTCAGTCAATTATCTCGCCGAAAGGCGTCCGATAAGACAGCATCAGGGGCGAAGCAATGCCATGGCTCACGTTGTCATTGCGAATACTTATCACTACGACGAGGCCAGCTTGCTTGCCTGTAGCACCGACGACTTCTTGCTGACCCGAATCAGTCGCCATAGACTATGTCCCTTGGAAAAGGCTGTGCCTAGATCACTATTTAGCAGTTGAATTTGTAGGTTTTTTTTTCCTCTTGTAGCATGCAGCTTTGAAAACAAATTGTGTTTTGTAAAATTTACGTATGGAGAAAGAAAAAACCTGCGGGTATATAGTCGCTGTGAACAGGAACACATTCCAGAACTGATTGGAAATTTCCAATGGCGTTGTTATTACATGTGCAGCACAAGGAAAATGTACAGTCGGAACAGACATTAAATGGAACGGAGGAGCGCGAGGCGATGCAATCCGATGCGAGTCAGCACCGGGCGACTGGCTACATCTAACACGCGAGAAGAGTAATTTACGCTGGCTCCGGAGTTCGCTACTCTGCCATACACTTTGCCAAGTTTACACATTCATGCTATTTAACGAGAAGAGCTGCTATTTGTGTTTCAACATTTCTCATACACAACAACAACCAAAAACGTTACGAACCGCCCTCATTTCGCAGATGAACATTGTGGCGCTTCCCGTGCATTCCATATGAACACAGAACAAAAAAACTTGTGCTTTTGGAGAACGCTTTAAGTTAGATGAGACCAGCGAACAAAAACCGATGCTCTTGCGAACGTATGTTTAAGTGCAGCCCGTCAAGGAAGTCCTCGAGCATCCAGCTCTCAAACTGCTCAGGAATGGGGCGCTCTATGAGGCGCGTTTAACGCAGTCGTCATCACGTACCAGCACTAATATGTCGCACTTGCTTTTGTTACCCTGAGAATATAGCAGTTACTTCGGTGTTGTCGACTTCTAGAACAATTTAAAAAATAAGAGCAAAGGAAAATTACTCCCTTTGAAATGATGTCGCCTGTGTAATGTTTCTTTTTCTGTCGCGTTCACTTTCTATGTCTTGCTTTCATTAAGCCATGTTTTCTTGAAGTCCTTCGTTCACCACGTGCTGACTCTTTAGCAACGTTTGCGTGAATGCGGCAGGAGCGCATCGCATATCCTAGCGTACCTCATGGAGCCGATGCGCTACAGTTTACATGTACCGCGTCAATTCTGGCGGGACGGTGACCCGTTGCCGATTTCACGCAGCAGAGGGGTCCAAACACCCCCACCTTGAGCGATGTCTGCTTTGTTATCCAACTGGCGGGGAGGGGGGGGGGGTATTGTATAGCCACTACAGAGAGCAAAAGTGACACCTCCAAACCTGTTTCCATTCACCGCTGAAGTCGACTTGCAATTCTCCATCTACCCGCACATTATCCTAGCATATTATCACCGTTTACATAAATGCGATGCGCTAGACACTTGATGCGATGCGCTGCTGTCGCAATCATATAAACGCAGCTTTTGGCCGGATGAAAAACGTTCGCTGCCAAAATTCGATGGGGCTCCCTTTTCCAAGCTGCCACAGTGACTCGGTGGTTATGGTGTCCAGTTACTCAGCTCCGAAAGACGCGGGTTCGATTCCGGCCGTGACGATCCCATTTCAATGGAGGCGAAATGCCAGAGTCCCGTGTAGTGTGCGATGTCAATGCACATTGAAGAGCTTCAGGTGGTAGTACTTACCCAAGGCTTCCACCACTGCGTACCTCATAGCCCGAGTCGTTTTGGTACATTAAGTGTCTAAAAGCAAACTTCTTTCCCGTAAATGTGACGTTTACCGGCTCCGTGGAACCTAAAATGTAGGACAAAGAAAGCGAACTAGGTCAACGGCTGTCAATTTGTCCCAGCTATGAGCAGAGCACGAAGTGATAAAGATCGCGGATTACACGATGCTATCAATATTCGCGGCGACAGGCTTGATCAGATTGTCACCGTTGATATCGTCACAATGGAAACAGAGTCTTAGAATACATGATTTTTAATGCATTATTGGGCTCATCGGCAAAGCAGCCCGGCGTTGCTGACTGGAAAAGTTGTGACGAAAAATCTCAGATGTCACCGCGGTATAAAAGAAAAATAGAATCTATTCCAAGGGTGTGGGTAATTCAGCCCAGGACTTTCAGACTGGGAGGTGGGAACGCTACCCATAGGCCACAAAACTGCGTTACTCCTTGGAGAGCAAATGTCACTTGTTGTATGCGTTGCCTTACGGCTGCACAATGAGTAGGTGTTTCATTAGGAAGGAAAAATTTTAGAAAATAAATAAAACAAAAAGTGTTTTTACATTCAAAGCTTGTTAGCCCATTCAAAGCTTAAGTGCCCTCCGGAGTTTTTTCATGCTAGTAATGTCGTCTTAGCGAACAAAAATTCACTGACTTAGTTCTGACATTTGCGACAGCAATTGCGTCGTCATACGCTGCGTTTTTCTCAGGCTTTTGCGAAGCACTTGGATTAATCGGGTTTGCCAAGATGAGTACTGGTTATGAAGCAACACACTAATGATACCGGCTCAGAATCGCTAATGTCATTCTGCGAATGAAACTAACCTTCGAATGAATCTAGCGCCAAATAAATAACACAGTGCACTTCGAGAACCGACCGTCAGTGCCCTCTTAAGTCTACAACAAGGTACCAAACCCCTTCCACGGCAGGTAATGAAATGTAGGGTGTTGTATGCTAATGAATGATGAATTAGCCAGAAATACCCTTATATATTTATTTCTTGCAACAAAAGGAGTCGGCGCGGGGAACCGATATGAGGTAGGGTGCACGCTGGCATAATTAGCATGTCGGCTAGTTTGTGGGCATTTAAACCTCTAAGGCGCTTTGTACCCAAGTGGGTACGAAGCGAAGTAGCAGCTAGCTGTGATTTCATTATTTTCGTATAATTCATGACGAAAATAAGATTTGTTTTTAATATAGTGTAGTCAGCACAGCAGTAAATAATATTTCTCGAAACAGTGCGTTGGGCTGTGCGTCGACCGCTTGCTTTATACCGAGCGTGCTTTCTACCAGTAATAGTACCGATTTATTTGTTTCGCTCAATGTCGAAAGTATAATGCATATTCCAAATTGGAAGCTATTTCGGGATTATTCGGATAATTATTTGCCAAATCATTGCATTTCGACATTATCATTTGCACCCATTGTGACATATTGCACAGAATTCTGCTCTTTCGAGTAGAAAATACCCACTAGTATTTTGTGCTGAAAAACTAGCAAAAAATTAGCTGCTGTTTAACTACTACTGAACCTGGTTATAGAGCTAAAGCTGTGGTGTATCGGGCAACTAGACGCCGCTTGGCGTCTGTAACATTGAGTGCGTTCCGCAGAATGGATAGGCAGCGCGTCCACCCTGCCACCCTGGCAGGTGGCAGTTAAACTAATGGTTGATCGCGAGAAGTTGGTCGTCCAATGAACGCTGCGGCCTGTGCCACGTGCCTACCACAATGTTGTCGTCGTCCGTGTGCTATACGTGCACCCCTCGCCGCACTCCTCCATGACGTCCAGGTCCAGCACACGGCTCCGGCTTATATTCCCCTATAACGGTGATATTCCCCTAATGCGGTTTTTATAACGCGACATCACGTGATTGTCACGTGACTATTCTACCGCCCTCTACTGGTGAATCGAAAGGTCAGAGGTCATAGGTTAAATGTCAAAGGTCAGAGGTCGAGTGGTGCGACACCAGGGTGGACCACTTATGGTAAGGCCTGTAGCCACACTTGACAGCTAGACTCACCTCTGCTTGCTACATGCCTCTCTAATCACTCTCATTGCCTGTGGCCTTGCTTGGAAGCCGTGTTGGAAAGTATCTGGACTGTCTGTCGCTGTCGCCTCGGTTCTCGCGCAAAACATTACACTCGAACATAAATGCCCTCATATAATCGTGGATTTCCCGTGTGATAGCTATGAAGGTGAGCGTTAATGCAAGCCCAGGAAATCTGAAGAAAGACTAAGTTTGCACGGCTAAAATCAAGTGCTACGTGACGTATATAGGAAGCCCTTGCATTAAGGCGAAAGCCATTAAAGGTGCACTAAAGAGGAATCGCAACTCGTCTTTTTACCGAAGGAACTCTATGTACACCAATAAGGTACTTGTCTGGGCTAGTCGGTACATGGTACTAACTGAAGGCACAGCGCTCAGTGGAAACCTCAGCAGTCATACAGGCATTGCGTAATCAGGGGGTAGAAGAGCCTTATGTCAAAATACTGGAAGATATATATAGCAACTGCACAGCTACTATAGTCCTCCATAAAGTCAGCAATAAAATTCCAATAAGGAAGGGCGTCAGGCAAGGAGACACGATCTCGCCAATGCTGTTCACCGCATGTTTGCAGGAGGTATTTCGAGGCCTGAATTGGGAAGAGTTGGGAATAAGAATAAATGGAGAATACCTAAATAATCTGAGATTTGCTGATGACATTGCCTTGCTGAGTAACTCAGGAGGTGAACTGCAAATCATGATCAACGAGTTAGACAGGCAGAGCAGATCGATGGGTCTAAAAATTAACATGCAGAAAACCAAGGTAATGTTCAACAGCCTAGCAAGGGAACAACAGTTCACAATTGGCAGCGAGAGTCTAGAAATGGTGCCGGAATACGTCTACTTAGGGCAGGTAGTGACAGCTGATCCGGATCATGAGAGGGAGATAACTAGAAGGATAAGAATGGGGTGGAGCGCATATGGCAAATTCTCGCAGATCATGAGTGGCAGTTTACCAATTTCCCTCAAGAGGAAAGTGTACAACAGCATAATCTTACCGGTACTCACCTACGGGGCAGAAACGTGGAGTCTAACGAAAAGAGTTCAGCTTAAGTTAAGGACAACGCAGCGAGCCATGGAAAGAAAAATGATAGGTGTAACGTTAAGAGATCGGAAGCGGGCAGAGTGGGTGAGGGAACAAACACGGGTTAATGACATCCTAGTCGAAATCAAGAGAAAGAAATGGGCTTGGGCAGGGCATGTAATGCGAAGGCAAGATAACCGCTGGTCTTTAAGGGTAACGGAGTGGGTTCCAAGAGAAAGTAAGCGTAGCAGGGGGCGGCAGAAGGTTAGATGGGCGGATGAGATTAAGAAGTTTGCAGGCAAAGGGTGGATGCAGCTGGCAAAGGATAGGGTTAATTGGAGAGACATGGGAGAGGCCTTTGCCCTGCAGTGGGTGTAGTAGGGCTGATGATGATGATGATGATGATGAAGGCACAGCGCACGAAGGACGGGACAAAGAAAGAGACAAACACAGCGCTGACTTACGACTGAAACGCTTTTTTGCTCGCACGCAATAAATAGGCGAAAAGGAGCACAATCAACAGAAGAACAGCATCAGTGATGATTGTCAAAAAACACACACAACAACAAAAGCACACAATCGCAACCTACACAAGCCAACCTAACTGCTAAGATAGTCAATTTCTTTTTCTGTTAGCGCGACGGAAGGTTTTATTTATTGCGTGCGAGCAATAAAGCCTTTCAGTCGTATGTCAGCGCTGTGTTTGTCTCTTTCTATGTCCCGTCATTCGTGCGCTGTGCCTTCAGTTGGTCTATGTACACGTTCAGGGCATTCTTAGAATCTACGAATTATTGCCCTGTGCGGCCGATTTCCGTAATTAAATCGGATTAAACGTCCAGGCTCCCACATTTTTTTTTTACTCAACGCGGTAGGCAGGCGGAATCATCTAACGCGTCGTGGAGGGCATTCAGCCAGTCCAGTGGTGGCTTCCTTTCGCTTTTATTTTGTGTTTTTTAGGTTTCTGTGAATAAATTGTTTCGCTCACAGACAATATAGCCGCGAATTGCCCCACGGAAATAAAAATACAAGGGGACTCTTTGATTTACGTATCACTCCGCCGATGGCAGAGCGGCAAGCCGGCAAGGGACTGGCTGACGCGTTGGTTGACTCCTCCTACCTACCGCGTTGAGTTAAAAAAAAAGGCCGGAGCCGGGACGTTTAGTCCGATTTAATTAGGGCAATCTGGCTCACAGGACAGTAATTCCAAGTTTCTAAGAATGCCCGGTGAAGAGACGAGTTCTGATTCCTCTTTAGTGCACCTTTAATGGCTCGTATCTGTCCGTCCGTCCGTCCGTCCGTCAAATCTGTCACACTATAGCTGTCAATCAAACGCGGTTCGGGTGTCCACCGAGATATGTGAGACAGGGGTCATTTCTTTTCTTTAAACCAATTTTCATTTAATCTTCCTTCCCTTACGGCGCGGTTTGGGCGCCCACCGAGATATGTGAGACAGGCGTCATTTCCTTTCTTTAAATTGTCAATGGCCAAGGCATCGCGCCGAATGGGCGATGGCGTTCTGTGGGCCCCTTGGCAACGCTGCAACACGCTGTCGCGTCCCATTCCAGACGCTTCCTAAACGACGATCTGGAAGGATGCCGCCTGAACGCTCTTTGAAGTCTTTAATCAATATCTTCACCCCTCATCAGCGACACAAGCAGCAACACTGCGCTAAGGGATTTCGCCTCACCGCACTTCAGGTCAACAAAGTGACCCCCTGAAGTTTTTCTTAGAAATTAAAGTATCAGTCATGAGGTAACAGGAAGATACTGGCAATAGTGAGATACCAGGAGGATAATAGAACTAATGGAAATCTGCCCAGATACAAACAACATGACGATAGATAAAACTGGCCCGACAACACATGCGGTATTTAAAGGATTACGCCAGAGTTGCCCGTTAACTCATTTACTGTTCATTAATTATGTGACAAATACGAAAAAAGGCTGCAGAAAGTAGTCTCTAGGTTATAACCTCTCGCACAAATGGCGGCCAATGGTCGCAGAGCAGCGGTGCAGGGTTTACAGTATGCAAACGATATTGTTTTAGTAGCGGAGAGCCAGGGAGATTTACAGACTCCTATTAATATTTATGGAGACGATGGCGGCCCTCTAAGCTTTACTTTTGGCTCAAATAAGTCAGGAAGGCGATAGTGAGTGATACCACTGATCAGGTGCTTACTGTAAAAGGCCAGCAGATAATCAGGCTGGCAGGATACAAATATCTCGGGTTATGGGTGAAGGATGAACAGATATACATAATAAAGCATGAGCAGACGACTAGGGCGAAAGGGCAAAAATATGCCGCGGTAATAAAGCGCACAGCATTATGGAACAATGGTGCCAGGGCTTACTTTCGGGAATGGGGTTTTTAGCCCAAGCGCAGAAGTTCAGTCGGGCCTAGAAATAAACCAGAGCCTTGTTCGCAGATTACCATTAAGTGCTCACCGCACAATCTTAGATAAGGAGGCACAAGGAGTCATGGATTGTGCATCGTTTGAAGCTCGGGAAGCACAGAGTAAAATATTATATGAAGCTCTCCTGAGGAAAATCGACGATAAGACATGGACAGTTTAAGGACTGGAATGCTTGTACAGAAAGAGCACTGATTCAAAGTTATGGAAAGGAACCAGAATGCAAACCAAGCTGAGCAGCCTTCCAAGCGACGTTGTTGCCATCACGTGCTCATCGAAGTTCATTGATGTAAAAAAAAATATGAACTGTCGTAATAGCGTTTCTCTAATACTTCTTTACCCCTTATTTGATGACATAACATAACACGACGTATGCCTGCAAGAAACCAGAACCTAGAAAGCTTCAAACTCCTGGTAGAGAAGGCAGGCGGTGAGAGGAGGATTGATTCACCGACAAAAAAAAGACACACTGAGGACTTGTACCGGAATTGGAAAAGCGAAATCAGGAAAGTATCCTTTTATGATAATTTAAGAAGCAGCGCCCAGCTGTTTGAGGCGAGATCAAGGTGCCACGAGAAGAAATTTAACCAAGATGACACATTTGCTGTATCTGGTAAATCTATGAAAACAACTGAACATGTTTTATTAGAATATGGCAGTATCGATCCAGGTGTCGATACAGGCGAAGTCATCCTCCGTGAGGCCCTGTGCTTTAAAGGTAATAAAGGTAATGTGAATGAGTCTACAGTAGCAACGTTTTAGTGGTAAAAACAAAACAAAAATGTGCATGGCACCACCATCCATCACCCCTATTCAAAGGGAACGCTCCTAAAATCCATCCATCCTCTGCTGGAATTTTCAACGCTCAGTCCATACCATTGGTTTTAACGCGGTTAATTAAACAGATGTGGGAGATGTCTTTTTCCTGGAGTGGGTGCAGTAGGGCTGATGATTATTGGTGTTTTGTTATCGTCGGAAGTAGAATGTGTAAGCGCGGGAGTTATTTTAAATTTAAGATGCTGTGGCGAGAAGGAATAGTCGATAATGAATTCCTATGATCGCGTAGAATCTCCCGGCACCCTCGGCCCTTTCGAAATTACAACGATAAAAATATCTTCATTGAGGGATGGGGTGTCCGCTACTGGCGGTCAGCACAAGACGCTGGCTGGTGATGCATCTTTTTGTTTTGAATTTTCGAAGTAAAATAACCATTGTGTTCATGCTCGACTTCAACACTTCTTTTTAGTTGGTTTCATGGGGTTTAACGTCCCAAAGTGGCTCAAGCTATGAGGGACGCCGTAGTGGAGAGCTACGGCTAATTTCGGCCGCCTGGGGTTCCTTAACGTGCATTTAATCGCACAGTACACCGGGTTCTAGCATTTCGCCTCCGTCGAAATGCGACCACCGCGATCGGGATCGAACCCACGTATTTTGGGTTAGCAGCCGAGCACCAAAACCACTGGGTCAACGTGTTGGCTGAACAATTCTTTTTGAATTGGTGTGTGTACCTGTCGTAAAATCCTTTCAACCAGAAAAATCGGCAGTAAAAAAACTAGGGGGCTCGTAAGGAATTTTATAATGTGCAAATACGAGAACACTGTTAGTCGCTGAGTTGTCGGATCCTTGGGATGTAAACGTTGTTTCGTTGCAGCAGCTCGCATTGCACGTTTTGTTGCGTTGTGTAGGCCGCGTACTTTGTCGGCAATGCACAGACGCCTCCGGCCACGCTTTGCTCTCAGGCCTGATGATGTAGACGCGAACGATTCAGTTTTAACGGTTAAGGCTCCATAGCGCCGCAACCTCACTCTCTGAAATCTGAAGGCCAACTGAGATGAAGGTGGCGGGAACTTTCTCTTTTCTGTAATCTCTAGCCGCTTTTACATGACTACAACAGGGGCGCACAGTATTTGCTAACGTATCTCTCGAAGGCGACACGCCACTGCTTAAATGACTCCATTATGTCAGGCGGGACAGTGGCACCTCGATGTGGCGTAGGCGGCCAGCCGCTCCCATTTTGAGCCTGGTCTGTTTTGTTACCCGAGTGAGGGGGTATTGTACAGAGACTTCAGGGGGGATGATGGGCCCTCTCAAACCTGTTTCCATTCATCGCGGATGGCTCCACACCATCTCGGAGGGGGACAGTCGCATTCTGCAGTGCGAGGAAGAGTGCTTCCCGGGGCAGTGGCCGTGACACTCCATCCCACCAGGAGGGGTCATGACGACACTCGCATGCGTCATTTCTGTCACGCGTGCGAGCCAGGGATTTCTGATGACGGCGGGGTTTTCGTACAACGATCCAAGTAATGCCTTCGCATTAAAAACATCACTGTGGTCGAGCGTGTGGCTTGCACTCACATTACAGCCCCGGAGCGTTGGCCGCTAGGTCTAGGCTGGCTGCACGCCGCCCGCTAACGTAGACGGTCACAAACGTCGTGCAGCACTATGCTCCATCCCATAGCTACCTTGCAGCAGCACTAAAGGCAGAGACCTCCTCAGGCATGCAGGATAGTGCGTTAAACGTGTCCCTCTATGCCTAGTCGTCTGCACGTCGTCCACTCGAGGCGTACGCAGATATGGTATGAAAAGAACTTTAGACGCTGTCTACTGTTGTGACTGAGGTGGTCCCGTTGCACTCGCCACCCGTTTTGTGACAGAGCGTTGCCAGCTCTCAAGTCGGTAGCGAAGACTCCGAGTCAGGCGTCGGTGAGAATAACAAAAGGGATTTTATACACTATGTACAGGGAGTTATACAGCACAAGATCGGCTCGGGGCCCCATAGCTAACGGCAAACGCGACTGTTCTCGCACGGCGACGCCCGGCGAGGCTCCAACGCGTCAACTCCAAGGGCCATTCCTGGGCGTACGGACTCGGCGTCGGCGCTCTTGGCGTACGCCAAAACTGGTCTGCGCATGTGCACGGCAGGAGACGCCAGCCAGCCTCGGTGAGGCGCCGATATCTGTCCGTGCTAGATATC
Organism: Amblyomma americanum; assembly: GCA_030143305.2. NCBI lineage: Eukaryota > Metazoa > Arthropoda > Arachnida > Ixodida > Ixodidae > Amblyomma > Amblyomma americanum. The sequence goes on from JARKHS020034607.1 coordinate 111,453, forward strand.
GGCGTCAGCGCACGGGCGCTCGTGTACGTGTCGGAAGAGGGGTCCGGTTCATTACAATGAGAGGATCTCGGGGACCTCGGTGACTTTTGTTCATGGCTTGAAGCTCTTTCAGGTTCCCCGAACTTTTCTTCGCGGTTTAAGTTGTCCTCAAATCGTCCCCCAACCCCTTCTCTTCACGGCTTGAAATTCTCTCCTGTCGTCTCGGTAGGGGGAGCGAGCCAGCAGCAGGAACATGGAGATGCATGCCCCTTTTCGACGCCCGTTCCGGCGTACGCCAAGAGCGCCGACGCTAGGCGCGTACACCCAGGAAGGGCCCTTGGTGTTGGCGCTTTACACATCTCACTCCCCTCGTGAGCGGCACTCGGCTCACGGTGGGTCGGAGACTCTGTATGTCGGGCTCGGTGGATCCGAGGTGCTCTCCAAGAGGCAGCGTTGGGGCTTATCAAGCCACGAGAAACGGTTGTCACTCGAACGGTCCAATACAAATCCAGCCCTTGAGGGCCGTCCGATAGGTCCAACCAACGACCGCGCTGGCCACCCGCTTCAAATTTGCCGCGCGCGGTGACTTCCAGAGGGAAAGGGAAACCGGCGCCTGGCTATCTAGCAATTTGCTGCACGTTTGGACATGTCGCTGGCCGGTCCTTCTCCACAAAACGCTGCTGTCTGGCGGCGCAACATCTTAACTTGTCAAGGGAGCGTTAGGGCGCTGTTGCCTTGCGGCGCAGCACAGTGCTTGTCCAAGGGCGTTCGCAGGAGAAATTTTGCATTTTGTAGATTTGGAATCCGGGCTGTTTGTCCGAGCCCAACACTACTTACCATAACAGTAGGCATGTTTACGTATGATCAGGACCTACGGAACTCTTTTTTTAGGGGGAAGGGAGGGTAAGATTTCGATCTTATTTTGTTATTTATTTAATGCTCATTTACATAATAAATTATATATTTTCATTTTTTCAAATATTTGAGTGTTCAAAGGTTGATGCAAGCTGTAACGTCGTGGTGACGACACTCTAAAAGAAACTGTTTAAGGGGCTGACTCGCGCCCACCAAGAATTGAACGACTCGGCGGCGGCGATAGCCATAAGCGTGCTCGGCGGTCATCGAAATGAATGCCTGCAGTTCTTGGCCGCACTCAATTTAAAGCAGGCAAGGAACCTTCGAGATAAGGAACCAAAAACAACTATACAAGAATCTGGAAGAATGTGGAAGCATTTGCATGTGGCCACGATGAATGGAGATAAGCCTGGTTGCATTTCGCATTAGAAAACAAAATGATAAAGCCGCGTGCCGGCGGTTTTGGGTGCGAACGATCAAACGGTGCAAAGGTTCACGACAATATAAAACGAATTGAAATGGGAAGCTTTTTAGATGGGAAGCTTTACGCACGAGGAGTGATCAAGTTGGTTTGATTTGATTTATGCGTGTTTAACGTCCCAAAGCGACTCAGGCTAGGTGGGACGCCGTAGTGAAGGGATCCGGAAATTTCGACCACCTGGGGTTCTTTAACGTGCACTGCCATCGCACAGTACACGGGCCTCTAGAATTTCGCCTCCATCGAAATTCGACCGCCGCGGCCGGGATCGAACCCGCGTCTTTCGGGCCAGCAGCCGAGCGCCATAAACACTCAGCCACCACGGCAGCCAGTGATCAATTGCATTATAAATGTTTGCGCATAGTTTGTTTAGATTCTGCTAATCACTATCAAGTACACGGGTCCGACAGTCGACTTCCTTTAAGACATAACTGGTTTATGTTACGCTCATATACGAAATGTTTTACAACTGGCTACGAAGTAGCTCAGCCCAGCTGTGATTTACATTAAAAGTCCTAGAACGTCTCAATTGTCAGAAATCTGATACAAGTGGAAACAATTGGAGACTGGGCGGAAAGTGGGGAAGGGGGGGGGGGGGGCGCTGCTTCCTCTGCAAAAATGTTGGGGGGGGGGGGGCGCTGGACCCTCTTTTCTCCCCCCCCCCCTCCTTGTTCTGGGGTCCCTGCGTATGACAAAAAAAAAAAGCAAGCATTTTGCGAGGCGTTACGCCATTTGTCACATTCGCACTCTTCATCCACTACAGAGTGTATGCACGAAATCAGGTGGCGCGGGGAATTGTGGGTGAGCAGCCATCTTGTAGTACACCTTAGCAGACGCCAGCCACAGTCGCTGCCGCCGGTACGAAGCGAAGCGCGTGTCTGGTGTCGTTTAACGTATCACCATAGTTTATTGCGCCGTTGTGGGGCGCTCGAGCCGCACCCAGACCAAGGCCAAGAAGCTCCAGACGACTGAGAACTGTTGATTTTGTAGTGATAGCTACATTACGCTAGCATTTCGAGCCTTCAGCGTGGCGGCGCCGCCACGTGGTCACGTGGTTGGTCACGTGGTGAGGAGCAGCTGTCACCGACGCGCCGCCGAGTGGGGGGGGGGGGGGAGTGGAGGGAGATCTAGTTCTAACAACTAATCCAGAGTTAGCTACTGACATAACATATCTTCCAGGCATAAGCGATCACGTTCTGCTCAATTTTTGCATTAGTATACCACGTCCAAAAGTGAATAAAATAAAAAAAATCATTCTAGATTACAAACGCGCCAACTTTACCGCTATTAACAATGAGCTGGGCACTTTTGTTGATTATTTTATTGCAAACTCAGACTACTGCTCTGTCAAGGATAACTGGATATCATTCAAAACAAAGGTTCACGAACTAACTGATAAGTATATCCCAAAGCGCATCGTCACCTCTAATCCACAAGCACCATGGCACAACACTCACATCAGACGATTATCCAACAAAAAGAAACGTCTATACCGCCGCGCGAAGCTTTCACCATCTAATGCTCGATGGGCGAAGTACAAGTCTGCTTCCGACGCTTACGTCAACGCGATTAAACTTACAAAGAATAACTTTTTGTCTGCCACATTACCAACAATTTTGAAAACGAGTGTTAAAAAATTTTTGGCGCGTTATACATCCTGCGAACGACCCATTAATTAGACTACAAGACGCTTCCGGTAAACTTATCCCCAATGATCTTTGTGCTTCCGTGCTGAATGACACATTCGTTGAAAGCTTTTCCTCCATTTCAAGCGTTAATCTTCTATTCATACCGCACCACAGGTTCCCGACAATGCCACCCATAACTGTCGATCCACCTGATGTAGCCAAATTAATCGAATCTTTAAAAAATGATTCTTCACCTGGTTCTGATGCGATTAGCGCTAAATTCCTAAAAAATACTTGTGCTTATAGTTCAGTTATACTAACCAAACTTTTTCAACAGTCACTCGACACAGCAAGCCTTCTTATCGACTGGAAAATTGGGAAGGTGGTTCCACTTCACAAGTCCGGTGGTATGCACTGCCCTCAAAACTTTCGTCCCATTTCGCTCACCGGCACATGCTGCAAATTACTAGAACATATCATTTTCAAGAATGTCGTTACCTTTCTCGATGAGAATTCATTTTTCACGCCTGCGCAACATGGTTTTCGTCAAACATACTCCTGTGAAAATCAATTACTTGCCTTTACTGATAAGCTATACCGCATACTTGACAACTCATCTTGCGCTGACTGCATTTTTTTGGACTTTTCCAAAGCCTTTGATAAAGTATGCCATAAATTGCTACTACATAAACTGAGCCATCTTAATCTCGATCCTAACGTCTTCCAATGGATTAAATCTTTCCTTCTAAACCGTTGGCAATTTGTGCATGCTAATAACATTAATTCACCGATTGCTAACGTGCTATCTGGTGTTCCACAGGGATCGGTCCTTGTGCCACTCCTATTTTTAATCTATATTAATGACCTTCCTTCTGCCATATCTACTAACATTCACCTTTTTGCTGACGATTGTGTAATATTTCGGGAAATGAATAACGTCAACGATACTGACACTCTCCAGTCAGACCTTAATTTGGTGTCAAACTGGTGCACTACATGGAATATGAAATTAAACACTAATAAATGTAAAGCTTTGCGTGTTTCACGGACATCTAACGCTCTTCCTTCATATTATCTTGATGGCACTCCTCTTGATTGGGTAAAAACATATAAGTACTTAGGAATTCATATTAGTCAAAACTTAACATGGTCTATTCATATTGACTACGTGATTAATAACGCTAACCGCATGTTAGGATACTTACGTCGCAAATTCTCTACCGCTCCCTCTTCCCTTAAACTTCTACTCTATAAAACACTCATACGTCCTAAACTAGAATACGCAGCATCAATATGGGACCCTACGCATGAATACCTCACATATTCCTTGGAATTAGTCCAAAATAATTCCGTTCGCTTCATTCTTTCAAATTACAACCGTACGGCAAGCATCACAGCCATGAAATATAACGTCTCACTCCCACCGTTACAATCTCGCCGCAAAATTGGTCGCATAACGCTATTTCACAAGCTATATCATCACGTTGCGCTTCACAACTATTTCATGTCACCCCCCGAATACATTTCACGTCACATCGATCACCGCCACAAGGTTGGCATCCCAACATGCCGCAACAAATCTTCTTTTCAGTCTTATCTTCCCCGCACATCTGTGGAATGGAATCGCCTTCCCCCCGATATTGCAGCCATTCCTGATAATAAAATCTTTCATAACGCTGTAGCTAATATTGTTTATTCTGAAGAAAGTTGATTGTGTGTTTTATCTGTTTCACTGTATTGTATACATTGTTTCTATACTATTTACGTTTTCTGGATGTTGTTATTTGTTTGATTCTGGAGGAAATTTCTTTGTAATACCTATTTTCACTGTATTCTATTTCACTGTTGTTTATCCTAAACCCACTCCCCTCTGTAATGCCTTTGGCCCTCAGGGTACAATAAATAAATAAATAAATAGTGAATCACGTCCAGGGACGAAGATGGAAGGAACGCCCAGCGAAACGCAGCGGCGAAAGACTGAGTTTGCAGTTAGACTGAGCGAGTTCCACTCGGCCAGCTGTAGCTATCGCGTCACTCCAGGTTTAACCAGAGCTACAGCACAAGAAATATAGCACAATGGAACTTAAAAACATACAGAACTTTCTATGGTAATCAAACATTAGAAAATAAACTACCACGACTTCTTAACAAACTCGCACAAAACGATATTGATCTCCAAAACACAACACGCCACAAACTGTTCGAGTATTTTTTTTTTACACTACACCTAACCTTTTTTCTGTGATTTGTCTACCTAATTTTTCTTTCTTTCACCATCATTGTAAGTTTTCTTTCCAGCCAGGACAATGCTGTTGATTTTATGCTGACTACTGTAACCGGATAACAGCTCTGCTATATGTATTTTTTTATTTTCTTTATTGTATTGTATTGTATTTTCTTTATTTCTTTACTGTATTGCTGTCAAAGTGGGGGCCCGTGGCCTTGTCAAGCTGTCAAACGGCAGCTTTTACTACGGGTCCCCGCCATCATCTGTACCATGGTGGCAAATAAATTTGAATTTGAATTTGAAACTACAGCAATTTTTTCAGGATCCCGACGGGGCGCAGTCTAGAATGCGAAAAAACAAAGGAGCTGTGCAAGCGGAGGCGCCGCGAATGGATCGCGCGCATCAACAGGAGCGGAATAGACGAGAACCCGAATAAATGCTGGGTTCGTTCGCGGCACTTCTTGACAGGTACAGTGGTGAGCAGCCTTTTCTAGAGCGCGCCGACGGTGCTCTGCGGAACAAGTCAGCGCCATCTAACGTTAGGCTCTGGGTTTGAGCTATGCGTACCGTGCGCATGCGCGGCCAAAATAAAGCGGTGCTTGCTCGTGGATTCTCGGCCTCATTCCCTCTCAGGGCTTGCGCTTCACGGCGCCAGGGCCGCGCTGAATATTATGTCACAGAGGCCGGAAAACCAACGCGTTTCGCGTGAATCGCGAGGCGCCTAGGCAAGCAAGTGCAAGTGATATCGGTGATCGCGCGTTCCAAAAGCTAGTGAGAGCGTATGATAGCACGTTTTAAACACGCAGCAGGCTAATACCCCTGTCAAAAGGCATTCGTCGAATGCCTTTCCAGCAAAGGCACCTTTTTTTCACCAAAGGAGCGAAAGATTAAAGGAACAGCGACGCTGCTACACGGTGCAGCCCAAATGTGAAAGTATCCGCTGCTGTGCTCGAGACGGCTGAAGTGAGTGTTTTAAAGTTAAAGCGGGGAATTGTGTTAATTCGTTTAGCTCAGAAACTTTTTTAATTCTAATTGCTTCCTTGAAAGAGCTACAACAGCGGCTCTCATCAACAGCAGCAGGTTTTGTGTATTGCCTTGGCCACCAGGGGCACTTGGTGTTGCTGCGATACTTTACTGTCTTAAAATCTTCTCATAAAATTTAAACACCCGTAAAAACGCAAAGCCAGACACACATTTCGTATTTTTAAAAGATGTTTTCAAACATTGTTGACTGCATGTTTTTTTTTTAATTGCATTTACTTTTTGACGTTGGATGGCACTGCGATCGCATGCAGTTCTCGCAGGCCGCGCCTTTGGGTTCCAAAGGTCTCGGACGGGCGCCTTCGCCACCAAGGCCCTTAGCGGCAAAGGCGAAGTATTTGTGCCATGTAGCTGCACTGCTTACGCCTTTGGATATAGGGACCCGATTCTCAAAGTCTTCGCGGTGCCCGTGTTACAGGGGTATAACAGTGCGAGAAGGGGTCTTAGTTGGTTGTTTGTTGTCCGTATAAGGTAAGTGTGGTACCACCACGTACCTCGCGTTGCAGGCGTATTGTTCAATGGCGTGACTTTGCGCTGTGCTATCAGCTACAGGGGACACCGCATTTGGCATCCGCACAGATCTAGGAACTTGGACGCAGAAACGCGAGATCATCCTCTGTCACTCGCGTTTGGTTTCCGGGTCGTCTCGTTACACTCGTGAAACACGGCGGCACGCCGACGCCCTGGCCACCGTCACAGCGTCACAAATGCAGGCAGCGCGTCCCTGGGGGCACAACGAACTCGCAAGGTGGGGACTGGACAAGGAAGCAATGAGCAGGCATTCCTCTATTTTTGCCGCGCATGTGCATGGGGCGCATTACTCAAGCCCAGAGTCTAACGTTAGATGGCGCTGACTTGCTCCGCAGAGCACCGTCGGTGCGCTCTAGACAGGGCTGCTCACCACCGTACGGGATTCTGCATTACCATTAAAGGAACGTTCCTGGCGTAATGTTGCAATACCTAGCTAGACTTCTGGTTTTGCCAGTGTTTACAGAAGCTTGGCATTTTTAGCGATCAGGGCTAGCAGCGCTCCATGCAACTACGTTTTCCTCAATTATTATAGACAGCTTTAGCTGTGCGCATGCAAGTGCTTGCGTGCGCAAAGCGCTACGGCGCTGCGTGCGTTACGGTGTCCGCTCCGAAGTATAGTTTTAGCTGGCCGAGCCGTAGTGTCCCTCAGGCGCACGTAGCGCCATCTAGTGACAAGACGTCGAAGCACATCCACGCTCAGTTGAAGAAAATTTCATCCGTGATTACTTACAACTAGTGCGAGTGCATTAGTGCAGAAGAAAAATTAAGCAAACCGAAGAAAATGTAAGAACTGGCTGAAACCTAGAAAACTGCGTCGCCAGGTGTCGTTGCTACGAGGAAAACACACTGCATTTAGTTAGGCCTAGGAGCTTGAAAATCGCCAAATTATCGGAAAAAAAGGGGCTAGTTATCTCTTATACCTCTACGTGTGGGCAAGAGTAGGCGAAATAAAAGCGAACCGCTACCATTTGAGCGAGCTATTGCGTCGGAGAATCCAGCGGCGACATGTATTAATTCCGAAGCGGCCGAGCTGGGCGCCGCCTTCTTGTCAACGTTAGCGTACGCAAGCCACGCAAGCGCCGCCACGCAAAGTCCGCTGGCTAACGTACGCACGGAAGACGCATGGCTTGCGCTTGTGTTCTGCGCGTGCGCACTACCGTCCCCGCAAACTCCTTGCGTACGCTAAGCCGTTGCGTACGCACAGCTAAAACTGTCTATTAAATGAAGTATGGTTGGCTTCCGGTATCGTGCACACACTTCGTTTCAGTAAATGTTGGCACTTTCTTGCTGCCTTGTTTCAGGCGGGCCGTCGGACCTCTTCGGCGACTGCAACCCCGACTGGGCCCGATCGCAGTGCTTAGGTTATGGGGCCATTTCGGCGAACGAGCGATATAACACGCCAAAAACGCGCTCGCACAACGCCGACTTTGCTCCCGGTAAGGACAAACCACCGTCCCATTCGTTTGTCATGATGATGTGGAAGTAGCTTCCATTGCTAGAGGTGTCTTTCATCACAGGTGCTACAGATGCTTCCAAAGGTGCAGACATACCTTCACATGAGCTTGATGCAGGAGCTACCAGTGGAATTTCCATGGATATGGAAAGCTCTCCACGTGTGAATGAAACTGAGCCTGACGAGATAACGAAGCCGCGAATTGGTATGTGAAGGTGTTTATGTGGACGAGCCTGACAAGCCTTATTTTTCTTGCTATTTAGTGACGTTTTGTTTTTAGATGATTCTGTGGCAGCCCTCCATTCTTATTCATCACTTGAAAAGGCTGCATATGCCACATGGTCAAATAGGTGCGATTGTAGGTTTGGAAACTTACTTTCCTGCACTTTTTTTCTTTTCTTGCAGATACTGCTTTCCAGATAGATAATATTTATTTATTTATAGTACCCTCAGGGTTTTCTTAGAAAAGGCATTGAAGATGGTAGTGGGTTAAACAAACAAAACTAAAAATACATATCTGAAGCGTTTTAATGTGCATGAATAACAACAGTAACACGATGACCAAATACAAAAATAAATACAATGGGCAACAACACAATACATATAATCCTGTCAATATACAATATTAGCTAAAGCGGTACGAAAGTTTGAGTTGTCGTTGATGGAAAGAATATTTCTGGGAAGGTGGTTCCGTTCCGTTATGTTCGAGGCACGAATGACTGCACGAAAGCCTGTGTTAGATCTATCGAGGCAGACTTTATGACGATGATCTAATCGACTTGATATATAATGAGGTTGAAGAACGAATTCGTTACTCAGGATAGGATGATGATACAGCTTATAAAATAGGACTAAGCGAGCTATTTAACGTCGCGATGTTAAATATGGAAGTAGAAAATCGCATCTCATAGCTGTAATACTTCCAGTTAGGCTGTAATTCGATTAAATAAAACGAACGGAGTTATTCTGAGCAAGCTCAATGGCGGTGATTAATGTTTCGTAACTTGAATCCCATACAGATGCTGCATATTCTAGATATGAAAATAACAGATGTCGCCGAAATAGAAAGAAAACTCTCAACCTGCCAACGACAACTGAATGAATGCCAGGGAGCTCTTCGGTCACAGACTTTCACTGAGGAGGGTCTTCGAGGAAACAACGAAAAGGTTGCCTTCTACACCAGACTTTCTACATTTGTAATGTTGCTTCGGGTATTTCATTTTTTGAAAGGCCACATTTCGTACTCGGGGAAGCACTCACTGACTCAGTTCCAAGAAATGGTGTTATTTCTAATGCGAATGCGGCCAGGCTGCCCATTCCAGGACCTTGCCTATCGCTTTGATATCGCACAGTCGACAGCTTCGAGAATTTTTGTGGAGTGATTGGATGTATGCTTTGACAGACTTGGACCACTGGTGCGTTGGCCGGAAAAGGAAGAAATCATAAAAACAATGCCAGTGGCCTTTGTGGAGAACTTCGGCCTAAAAGTACGCTTGATATCGGACGGCCTTGAAGTGTTCATTGATCGACCACGCTCGTACCTGCCTCGAGCAGAGACATGGTCGGCATACAAACACAATAATACCGTGAAATTTCTGTTGCGAATATGTCCACGGGGTTCAGTTACGTTTTTGTTACAGGCATTTGGTGGTCGAGCCAGCGACAAACCCATAACAGAGGAGTGTGGGGTACTGAACCTGCTTGAATACGGGGATGTTGTGCTAGCCGACTGGGGTTTTCTGATAGCGGAAAGTGTGGATTTGTGCCATGCATCACTGTCCGTAGGGACCTCAACCTAAAATTTACCGCGCGACGACAGCGCCGTGCTCCTCCCGTAGCGGCGGAATTCTGCAGCGTCGATCGGGCGCGACTGCGCCTCGGCGCTCTGACTGGCCGTGTTCGCGTGCTGCGCGCGCTTTCTCTCTCCGCGTGCTGCTCGCGCCCGTCTCCTCGCGGGCGCGGCGGATGCTAGCATAGCCTGACGACTGCACAGTGCACCGATTATGCCCATCGGTGGGCAGTTTTTACGCTGTGGTCGAAGTGGCACGCTGCACCGTGCGCTTGCTTGACTTGTGGGCTTCCCTGAAATGACGCATTTGCTTAGGGCCGTGTCTGCTGTCAACAAAAATTACCCAGGTGACAGGAATCGTTCAATGCGAAGTACCAGTGCAGTATCGAGCGCTGCAGTATTTATTAAAAATAGTACTAATGATTCATAAGCTGCGGCAACAGAAGAGAGCGCTGGCGGGCCTTAAATATTTGTGCACTTACTCGGCCGACACCATGTAAATTGGCAGCGCATACAACTGCGAAGGCGAAGATGGCAGACACGATTCCACATGTGAACTAACCTTGTGTCTCTGTCGTACACACGCGGTAGCAGTGTGGCTCTGCAGTTTACGGACCACGGACTGTAGACCTCGGGCGGCCGCGCAATAGTGTTACGGGCCCCATATATGCGCATCAGATCTGAGTCGTGCCATTGGTCTGTGAGTTTAACGTCCCAAAGCTCTACGTATATTATGGGCAAAAGCATTTCTGAATGGCTCCGGATTAACGGATATTTTTAGAAATTTGTATGGTAAATACGCCATCTTTGGCAACTACGACCATACGGCAGAAGCGGCTAGGCAAGCGCGACACTGGTAGGAACCGCAATGCGTTACCATATTGGTCGTATCAGCCGCACGCCCATGCTAAAACCCTCAAACCTCAACAGAATGGGATTCATTAATGCACACCGAAATCGTGAAATGCGTTTTCGTATTTCGCACAAATCTAAACGCGGCGCGATTCGACCTGTGACACTGGGGTGAGCAGCCTAGCGCCAAAGCCATTGATACACCGCTGAAAGGGAAAAGAAAAAGGTAGCAGAAACGTGTCACCAGCACGCACAGCGGAAGCAAGCCAATCGAGCTGAGCTAGCACAATATGAAGTCACGACGAAAAAAAAAAAACGCGAAACGCATTCGCGCCGCAGTTTTGTTCGAAGGTAGGGTTTACTTTCCGTTTCCACTTCGTATACCACGTGGTTATGCACTCTGGGCACAAAACTAGGGCACGAGAGCGCGCGCAAAATTTTCGCATCAGTCCCAAAGCGCGAGGGCAAAACTCACTACGCGCATGCGCACAATTGACGAGGCGGGCGGCGTGTGCTCCGCCGTCGGTGCAGCGGCGAGGCGCGCGGCGCGCATACCAGATGCGGGCTATGGCGTCACTCCGCGCATGCGCACAGCTGGCGGAGCAATGGCACCAGGCTCAGCGCGCAGCCACGCTGACCTCGCGAATGGCTGGCGTAGTGTAGCTATCGCTGCAAAAGGAAGGAAAAGATTTTTGCTGGCCCCGGCATCTGCCATCGATACTGAAGCACGTGTGCTGGGGCAGCGGAAATAAAGGATAGCAGGGAAATGTAGAAATGAAACGAAAGAGGTGAAGGGACCGGAAGAGAGGATAGGGGGAGAGGTAATATACACAAAAACTATTTACACAATCAGAAACATGAGCAGGATTATTGAGGTGAATAACTTGCATATGCACATTGAACTTGTCAAAAGTGAGGCAGGCCTCACCACTTGCAAAAGGGACAAAACTATGACAAAGCTGACAAAACTGACAAAGCTCAGGTGCTCCATCACATTGGACTACACAGCTGTTGGATCACACAGGAGATCATTTAAGTTCCCATCCCTGACTTTCCAGGGACACTTCACTTCAACTAGGCCCTCACAACAGCAGGCACATTCTACCAGCACGCCAGGAGTGGCACCAAGGTAAATGTGGTCTTGTGAAACTAGCAGCCCTACCTCCTTAAACAGTATATGTACTCTCCGAGTGCATTTGATTCATTCTGCTTGTCATACCTAAGAGCAGGCGATGACGCCTTATTTTCATGAGGGTAACCAATGTACTTCAGTTAGGTGATTGAAGGCACCTCCAGTCTTGTATGACAGACGTCGTACAATGTGGACGCAGTGATACGACTAGCCCTGTATGCAAGCTACCGAGTACTCGTCGACTGTTGCCTAGTCCTTGTCTCTATGCTGCTGACTGCCTATCACTAATCTGCAGCTTGCTGTAAACATCGCTGCAGCGTTGTACCAGCTGGTCATATGACAAGCTCTGTACGCTGTGCTCGTACAGGCGACGCCGGTCTGCACCATTGTACGCTCTTGCCGCAGGCACATGTCACTGTACATAGGATCCGTGGTTTTTACAACTGGCCGATGTCCGGCCTTTAGAAAATCGCGACAGAAGCAGTTCCACTCCTCTTTGGCTGGAGCACGGGCCCTAGTACACGCGGTCATATTGGGCGCACAAACTTAGGTGCCTTCACAGTCATTCCGACGACGTTTCTTCAGCGCACTGGACGCGAAATCCAAGGCAGCAATTGACCGCACTTTCACTTTTCGTACGTGGGATGGAAGCCAGGCATTCGCGCTCTCGAATCAAGAACGCGCACCGTACTCGATCAAGAAAAGAACGGCGGCGACATGAGCGCAGGCCTCGCCGTTCCCTGACATGCAAGTGCAGTGCGCGGCGCTTATGTCGCCGTCGGTCTTGGCCAACACCCACACTGTTAGTGGAGCCTGGTTGAGGCTCTGCGATATGTTTACCTGCGAATAAAACGCGCGTTCAGCACACGTTATGGTGCAAAAGAAGCCGCCTTATCTTATCATCATGATCACGGTATCAGCCGACACCACCTTCACAGACGGCTCGTGCACCCAGCCGGTCGTCGCAAAGTTGTGGGCTTCTAGTGCCTTCCGCGACTTTAACTGCTTAAACGTCGTGAAGCATGGTCCTCAGACCGAGAATTCGTAGATGTCTGAACCATCCACGCATGGCCACAAGCCAATGTCTTTGACGCAGTCACTTGCACGCATCGTGAAAGGGTCCATGCCGGTTGCTTTTGTTTTGTCCTCGTAACGTTGTCTGCCACATTTGTATAACGTTGCTGCATAATCTTCAACAACTGAAGCCATTGTCTTTGCGAACAGGCAACTTGTAGCGCGTCACTCGAGCGCTTATCACATATGCGCATCGTCGCAGCATACTGCAGTAGCGGGTGCGGAGACTGCAGCGGGCGTATGCTAAGGAGTACTAAAAGATGGCTGCTCCCCCACAATGCACCACGTCGCCTGATTTCGTGCATACACCCTTTACACAAGCGTCATGTTTGTAAACAAAGGTGGCGCTGCGGTTGGCAGCGACGCGAGGTGTGGGCAAAACGCAGCACGCCTGCACTGCGCCAAGCGACGCTGCCCTCGAAGCCAACTGTGTATGCGAATATTTCAACGCGTGCGCGTCGCTTGTGGTTAGAGGCATTTTTGTTGATGCTCCGAGAGTAGTTCTGCACTTTTTCAGCCGGTTCGCGAGACGGAATTAGTATGCGGAGCCCTGCATCGGTTGCTTCCCCGCTCCTAGTTGGCGACAAGTAACAGTACAGCGCTACGGCGGGTGAAAGCGCGAGGTATGGGGAGGAACTAATCGTCCACAGTTCACAACTTAAGGGCTGATAAAGCATATCCGATTGCAAGATAGGACGACGTGATGTACGACGCGAATCAGCCTTCTCACGCGACGAACATTGTAATGTGCTTCTATATTTTCACCGAGTCGCTTCACTCCGGAGACCTTGGAAGTTAATGAACATACAGCTGCTTTGAATAAGAGAAATGCGATCCGGGAGCTCCACTAGCGCATGCATAGACCTTTTCCTCGAGCTCCAAACGAAATTTACGCTCACTCCGCTAAGCTATAAAAGTTTGCATCTTATTTTAGAATTTATCCATATGTGTGAATTCTGATTGATCGGAGTGGCTTTTGGCGTGTAATTTGCTATGTTCCCCAGTTTCTGATCCACCTACAATGTGAATTTTCAAATAATTTTAGAAATAACACTGCGCGAATTTGTCGAGATCCTAGGGTCGTTGGACCGGTGTTGAAACGACACGCTTGTTGAAACTCGCGAAAATGAAAACAGAAAAAACCGTCGTGCGTCTACTACCCCAGTCCGGTGCTTCTTCAAGCGCGGCATGCTGTGAACGCTGAAGGCGACTGCAGGCAGCTTTTGTCTTCTTTTTTTGCTCCAAGTGATGATCGGGACGTTGTCCGGGTGATAAGTTTCTGAAAATGGCCCCCTGCGTTTAACTTACGATCCCAAGCACACGGAATATCGCGCCTAAACTTACGCTGAGAGCACGACAGAATGAGAACGAGTTGCAGGTCTTACTTGATTTTTGCAATCTTCACCGCGCGACCGAACAGCAACGATGTGAAGTCAGAGACACGAACCAACTTATTAGATTTGAATGCAGAAACGCAATGTAATAACCCAAGGGGTGAAACGATCTTGGCGTAATAACCCACGAGCTCGGCGGTAATAATTAGCCGCGAAGCCGATCCGTCGCCGAACTTTTCGTGCTTCTCGGCCCCTGCCCGTAGCTTTCGCGCCTATCTGACTGCAATAAACGCATGGAAACTTATGCCGCTTCCTTTCTTCTGCATTGCGGCTCAACCAACCGCACCACAATTTGTCGGCACGCCGTGAATTGTGCCCAAAAACACGCAAGCGTGGCGCACTCAAAGATGACGCTCCCGCTTTTTGCCTTCACAACGAAAGTCACTGCTCACGCCAGCGCCGCCGCATCTCTTTGACGTCACAGCCTGACGCTTGTAGGCAAATCGAGAACCAATGGTGAGGTCAGGCTAGTGTCGCCATCTGCTTGTTAGAAGTGGAAGCATTTCTGTCAACAAACCCACGATGCTCTTGAGGAATAGAAGCGGCAGAATCGTAACTCTAAATAGACAGTTTTAGCTGTGCGTACGCAAGTGCTTGCGTACCCAAAGAGCTACGGCGCTGCGTGCGTTACGCTGTCCGCTCCGAAGTATAGTTTTAGCTGACCGTGCCGTAGCGTCCCTCAGGCGCACGTGGCGCCATCTAGTGACAATAAGTCAAACCACATCAACGCTCGGTTGAAGAAAATTTCATCCGTGATTACTGATAACTACTGTGAGTGCATTGGGAGCCTTTTTTGTTCCAAGAAGAAAAACTATGAAAACCGAAGAAAATGCAAGATGTGGCTAAAAGTTAGAAAACTGCTTCGCCAGGTGTCGTTGCTACGAGGAAAACACACTGAATATAGTTAGGCCTAGGAGCTTGAAGAACGCCAAATTATCTGAAAAACAGGGGCTAGTTATCGCTTATACCACTACGTGTGGGCAAGATTAGGCGAAATAAAAGCGAACCGCTACCATTTGAGCGAGCTATTGCGTCGAAGAATCCAGCGGCGACATGTATTTATTCCGAAGCGGGCGAGCAGGGCGCCGCCATCTTGTCAAAGTTAGCGTACGCAAGCCACGCAAGCGCCGCAACGCAAGACGCAAGGCTTGCGCTTGCGTTCTGCGCATGCGCACTACCGTCCCCGCAAACTCCTCGCGTACGCTAACTCTTTGCGTACGCACAGCTAAAACTGTCTAATAAAAACTAAGGCAAGTTCACCTCTCATACGTTTTGTTATGGGCGAGATGAGCCGAACCCAAAGCCCAACGCAGCAGTTATGGCTAGTGGAGGTATTGAAAACGGCAGTACCAACGACAAATTCAGTCCGAGGCGAGGGGTTGGCTTTTAAGGGCGCCGCCATTTTGGAAACGATGCTCAAGAGCACGCAAGAATCGCGCACGCTAAACTCTGGAAATAGCGTATGTAACGCGAGCATACGTGAAGGCTCAAAATGCAATAGTGTTTGGCGCATGAGCACTTTAAAACACGCTATACGATATGCCCTTATACCTATTTTATAGTGGCATTACATTCCGCAGCGTCAGAACTGGAATGGAGTCTATAATTTTTTTTGCAGATACTATAGACGGATACAACTCAAGAACACAAAGGCTTCTCCCAGTTAAAGGACCCCCTTCCAGCCAATGGCTTCGGCCGATTCTCATGACCCTGTTAGCGTGACAATGCAGGGCGCGACGCCACAATGGGGAGGGGTTCTGTCCCCGACTAAAAAAGGAAGGGATTATTCCCACTCATCTGCCACTCCATGCCTTGTCACGTTCCCGTCAACAGCGGGCAAACCTGCAGTGTCGGGACAAATCAGTGCGTGCGCAGTGGCGAGGCACGGCACGCGGCAACAGTACGCGCTATGCTAAAGGTGTCTACTGTTTCGGTCCCTGCGTCCAAAGCTCCATGCCGGTAATGTTAGTCCAATCCACACGCTCGAAAATTCGTGTTAAGTTTGCAGGTGGCTGTACAGTGCCTTTTGTGAGCCCCGCAGCACTGTTCAATAAAGCCGCGGTGTTAAATCACACCGCTTCGTGAACATTTGTAGCCGAAATGCTTTAGTGCGTTTTGTACAAGCTGAGTTATCTGCAGTCAAAAATTGAATGTCAGTAGAGACTTTTAGTATAGCGTATGAGCGCTTGCGTACGCTATACGCAAGCATTTAGCGGGAGGTAACAGAGGAGGTCGCACGACCCCTTTTAGTTTATCGTATGCCAACCTGAACGCAACGATAGCGTAGGTTGCAGTGGCGCCATCTGGTGTTAAATTGTGAAAATATGTTGCGACAAAGTTTTTTCTATTTAGCCAAGGCATGGCCAAGGTTATCCAAGTCGCATCACGCAGATAGCCGGCTGCGTGGCCAAATGGTTTCCAAACATTTCCTTAAGAATCCAAATCAAGGCAATCCACAGTCGGTTCTGTCTTGTTAGCGTTAAGAGCTGCGGAATCGTTACACAGAATCGAAAATTGGGCAAGTTTATCCCTCTTTCTTTATGCTGTTGGCGAGGCGAGGCAAAGCGAATATCACGTGTGCCATTTAAAGCAGTGAATATGCCTAAAAACCCAATAACATTGACGAATTCTCTCCGAAGCGGGGGACGTGGACGCCGCCATCTTGACAACGCTATTTTTCCTAGCGTACGCAAGAGCACGCACGCTAAATTCGAGAAATAGCGTACGTAACGCGCACGTACGCTAAACCTCGGTTTGGAATAACGTTTGGCGCATGCGCAGTACGAAGCACGCTATTTTATAGCGTACGCTATGCCTTTGCGTATGTCTGCGTACGCTATACTAAAAGTCTCTAGTGTCTTCACGCTATTCCCTCTCCTCTTGTCGCTTTTTGCAGGGCCAAAGGGTGGAGCTCCTCCGCCGGCCGCACCCACTCGGCCTACCGACGGCCTTACTACCGGCTGCTGACGCGGAGGGAATTCCCCGAGGGGCGGAGCTTCTGATCTGCATGTACGGGCGCGGCCGACTGTCCGTGGTCGTGGCACACCTGCGTCAGGCTGCGTGATGGCGGAAGGAGCCTAACGAACACCCAGTTTTTAACCTGCATATGTTGACACGCTACACGGAGTTGCGTGAGTTTCAAAAAGCCGTCAAGACGCGTCAACTTTCTAACGCGATTCTGAATTCTGTTCTCCATGTAGAAGTGCATTATTTGGCTCAATTGTTAACGACAGCACATTGTAGTGATTGAGCCGCTCACAAGCTGTTCCATGATCCCTTTAAATACCTAATATTGATAAACTACCCACTTTGCATCACAGTTCACTATCCATAGGCGCTAGAATGAGCGAAAAATCGCCAACGCCCAGAAGCAGTCTGCACATGAAACCAGTAGACGCGTCTGACCAGGTCGGACTTTCTTTCGTCACTTCGGGCGGCCGGCAATCATCGCCTTTTTTTTTAGCTTTGGTACGAGAGGCGGTGATTTTCGTAGGTCATTTCTGAGGCGCTCAATATTTCCATTCTACTGGCTTTGAGTGCTTTCTTCACGGCAAGGAAAATTTCGTTCGAATTAGCCTTTGAAGCACCTCGGGTCCTGTCTTTCCCTTCAGGCCTGTGCAGCCGGCTCGAACATGGCCCAACTGATGCACGGCCAGTTTAAGCTGCAGAACACAGCTGCAGAACGGATTCGTGAAATGGCCTCTTCGTACGTTTGCTCTCATGAAAGACCACGTTTTCTTTATTACGGCAATTAGTTGTCACCGGATTCCCCTCTCCGAGGTGTCAACTTGCACCTAGCAAGCGAGGGATGCGGGGCATAACATGGCAGTGCACAAAAGTGCACTGTCACGCATAGGGGACGCATGACGCTTAGCGAGCAGGTGACACTTAGTGAGCCGGAGACGTAGCTGTAACACCGAGTGCCTTATGGAAAGCAAGAAATCATGTTGCGCACTCCCAGCGAAAAATCGCGGGGATGCTGCTGCAACCTTGCGACCCAATTTGCAAAAAACAAAAAAAAGATGTACTGGAAAATTTTTGTATTGCGGGAGCCAGAACTGAAAAATCGACTGAATAAGAAAAGCATTTCTTTGCACTCCCTCTAACCTTGAATAATTGAGGGACTCCTTCGGGAGTGGTCGCTTGGCAGAGCACTTATTGGCGTCTTCTCTGCCAGCGATAGTGAATTCACCAAAGGCGCATTCACACTACACCAAATTTCAGCCGAGCGAAGCGGATTCGGCCAGATTCGGCCGCTTTTTACGCCGACGAAGCCGGAAAGCGGCGCGGCGAGGCCGATCGGTCTGGGATCGATTTTCACCAAGGAAAAAATTCCGCGGCGACAAACATGGCGGCGCCCTTCGAAGCAGGACCCCTCGCTTCGTAATGAATTCGACGTTGTTGCGGCCTTTTTCAGCGCGTTTACTGGCCGTAAATGGGACACCGGTCAAGCGCTTTGTCTCACCTCACCTATAAGTAAACGCATAAGTGATAAATCTACTTAATTATTTTATTTAGAGTGGCGATTCTGCCGCTACTAGGATAAGAGGAGCGCCGGTTTTGTTGACAGTACTGGTTCCCTTTCTGTCAAGCAGATGGCGACACCAGGCTGGGCTTCTTAAAACCCTTCAATGAAGCAAAAGTAACGCAAAGCTTTGAACCTTCTGGCTTCCCTCCTCTCCTAGCGCACCGCCGGATAATCGAGCCTCCCATTGGCCGAGGCGTCGTGGTCACGTGTTAGCGCACGCTTTTTGGCTCCGCAGCAGACGCCGGCGCCATTGTCGAGGGTTAAAATCGCACTTCGTTTTCTTTCTGTGCAACAGATTTGGCGGGAAGTGTTTTTCCATCTTTGACGGCGTCTACTCGTTGCGGTGATGCCAAGCTTCTGTTGCGCATATGGATGCAACAACCGAGGAGGCAGTGGGAAAAGATTTTTTGCAATTCCGTCCGGAAAAAGCAACGCGGCTCGCCGAAAATTTTGACTTCACAGGATCGGCCGGGCAAACATCGGTAATGTGCTGGATCCGCGGCTTTGTGAGGTGTGTGTGGCAGTTCTTCACTTGTAATTCGTGTTTTTTTTTTCAGGTGATTTGGTGCGAAGCGCGAGCGACTGCACTCTTTCTTAGCAGTGAATGCTGTTTGTATAGTTTGGCATAGTTGTAGATGGGCTCGTTCGCTCGTAGACTACGAAAGCTGTGCTTCTTGTTGTCGTATGCCCACCGTGCCAGCTGTGCTAGATTCTGCAGGTTCAGCTTTGATGTTGCGCGCATTTCGTGGCGTGTCCACGTGGTCTTGTCAGGCTCGTTCGCAGGCTCGACTCGAAAGTTACACTTCATATTCTTTAAGCCCCCATGTCTACGTTGCTCGCGTTGGAGGTCTAGCTTTCATCTTGCGCACTGCTGCTGGAATTTTTGACGCAGTTGGACTCCTTCGCTTATGAGCCCCATACTAAATAGGTGGTTCTCGCTGTTTGATACAAGCTGTACATGCTGCTCGCAATATATGTCTAGCGTTTATGTTGCGCGCATTGCTTGCCGTATTTGGGTCGTTACAGATGGACTCCTTCGCTCATGAATTCGATAGTAGAAGGGCGGTTCTCACTGTTTGAGCCTACGCTGTTCATGCTGCTCGCGGTGCAGGTCTAGCTTTCATGCTGCGCGCATTGCTGAACGTATTTGTCAGACAGGGCGCATACCAAAATCGGGCGTTACTGTGCCTAGGAACAGTAACGCCGCTATCGCTTGAATACTCGATATCTGCGTGGATAATAATTGAGAATCCAAGCGAGGACCTCCGTTAAACATAGTTGTAGACATTTTGTGTTCAAGGCAGGCGTCGCTGCTGGGAATTCGTGCAAAAATCACGCTGCGTGGAACTTTGCAACGGGGATAAGTGGTGTCAAATGAATCACCAACGCAGGGGTGCGCGCACTGATACTGACGACTTCCAACGTCCGACTTTGGCAAAGCTCTTATGGCCTTTTGTGGGGCCTGCTGACGTGTTAAAACTTGTGCATGTTTTTCAAGTTATGAACGCTCACGCTTTCTGTATATATTTTTTGTGCTTCGTATTGTTCTTCGTAAGGTTGTCTCATACAACATGTTACTTTATTCCTTTGAGGATACGTTCACCGAAGACCAGTTTGAGAGCCATGTCCTTCGGAATTACGGTATAAAGAAAATAAGGCCTGATGCAGTGTAAGAGGGAAGGTAATATACTCTTACAAGACATTATTGCATATGCTGACCGAAGATGACAATCGCATAAACAAGCAGCATTCGAATAACTCGTGCGGTTTTGTAGTTGCTCACGGAACAGCGTTTAAATGCCTTTTTTGGTTGCTGTTTATCAACCCAAACTATTAAACCTACATCAAAATTCTGATCACAACCATGTTACAGTGCGCAACTATAGGGCATCTTCTTCGCCTATTTACAAGCAAACATTACGTGGCTACCATCAGTCGGATATTTTTAATGGTAGTCTGCGAGGTGTCCGAGGTATACTAACTCCGAAATAATCTCCAAGCTTTCCTGCACTAAAACAATTAAAATTGAGACGAGTAATCAAAACACACTGAATAGCACAGCCCAATGCACGAGGGAACGCGCCTTTGAGAGAATGTATTATAGGAGCATTAAACCGCCATCCGTTCAAATAAAGCCTAGGCCGCACATCTAATCGCATGTCGGTGCGCTTCCTCTTTGCGGAGTTAAATGTTTAATAAGATTGGGCAAAAGACGCCGGTTAAAAAACACGACACCGAGACATTCACTGTAGTGCCGCGAGCTCGCTCGCTCACTCCACTTCCACCGTGTGCATCGCGATCGCAGTACGAAAAGTTCCGATAAAGCACTGCAACGTGGGTCGGGGTAAGTAATTTTTGTATCTCCCATGCCATGCGGCCGAATCAGAGGCAGAAAATGCAACAAAAATTCATTCGGCCGCGCGGTCCACTGGGCGCCAAAGCGCGAGCGTTGGGAACACAACGCGCTGAGTATATTCACTACAGTGCCGCGAACTCGCTCGCGCACGCCACTTCCAACGTGTGCTCCGAAGTCAAAGTGAGTGAGTAGGTGAATAAACTTTATTGCTCTAATAAAGGAGTCTTGCTGCTTGCCCGAAGATTGCCGATGTCTTCCAGGCTGAGCGTGGTTGGCGCCCCTAGTCCAAGGCACCACTGTCCAGGCCTGGCCATCCGGCATGCGTGGCTCACTAGGTCTCTTTGGACCTTGAGCTGGCTGCTGGTTAGCCGGTCCTCCAACTGCTCCGCATTTGGCTCTTTGTTACCTCGGAAAGCTACATTGTGTATGCAATCCCATGTGATATGATACAGCGTGGGGGTTGCCCCGCACCACGGACATGTATCCCTATACTGCTCTGGATACATCTTATGTAGAATGTGAAGGTTGTGGAAGGCTCCTGTTTGGAGTCTTCTCCAACATGTCGCTTCATATTGTGTTAGCAGAGGATGTGGCTGGGGATATTTGCGTCTTCTGCCTTTGATGAGGTTGAGGATAGCTGCGCACGTGAGCTCTACCTTTATCTCCGGGCCGTCCGAGGCGTTTGACGCACCAGCTCGGATAGTAAGCTCGCGAGCTAGCTTGTCCGCCTTCAGATTGCTTTCGACTCCGGCGTGTCCCGGTACCCAGTAGATCCTATGATGGATCTTTTCGTTGGTTCGCTGCGTTTCCACGAGAATGCTTAGTGCTTTCTTGTTGATTCTTCCTACCATGTAGCGTCTGCACGCTTCTTGGGAATCTGTTATGATTATGAGAGATTTGTTGGTGCGATAACCCTCGTCTGCCGCTAGAGCTACGGCGATCTCCTCTGCCTCAGTTATCGTCCCATCTCTAGTGGATGCACCGCTGATGAGGTCACCCTCCTTTATTGTGACAACCGGTACCGTGTTCTTGATGCTTTGGTTACAAGTCCACGGGTACAGAGTGGCCTCAGTGTAGACTACCTGATCTTGTGTGGCTATCTTCGCCTCTACATATTCAGCCCTTGCCTGTCTTCTGCATTCCGCAGTCAAAGCGATCGCACGACTAAAAATTTCGTTAAAGCAGCGCAGCGTAGGTCGCGGCAGTTATTTCAGTAACTGATTTTTCGATCTTCCATGTCATCCTGTCATTTCGACCGAAGCCGAGGCAAAAAACGCAACACAAAATTCATTCGGGCGCGCGGTCTGCTGCGCGCCAAAAGGCGAGCGTTAGGACCGTCTGCTAGCATCCCCCGGCCTAGGTGCCGCCACCGTCGGCGCCCAGGAGGAGACGAGAGAAGGAGCGCCGGCTAGGAGGAGGAGGTGGAGGGAGGAGATGTCGTTACTTTTAGTCTATTGAGGGGTTTTAGGGCTTCTCGTTGCGATAAAATGGTAATAAAATGGTAATATGCCAGCGTTTAACGTACGTAAGCGTGCATACGGTTACGGTACAGAGTGTGACATTCCGTGTGTGCTACGAGGATCCACGTTCGACGGCGCGGCGTAGACGGAGACCCGTGACAGCGGCATCATCAATTACCCAGCCATGCTCTTTGAGTGACGACCAGAACAACCGGACCCGCCGCCGCCCCGGGGAAACAGGCTTTATCCTCCCCAATTTCCGGGCACATTCCAGTACAAGGGAGCTGTCAGCGGGCCAGAGCGCGCCGTACCACAGCCGACGCTATGCGCTACCGCGAAGACAACATTCTTTCCCTCCCCCCCCCCCCCCCCTTTGTCGTGGGCTATCGCCGGGAAGGCACCCACAGCTTCCCAGAAGGGCCGTGACGGACACCTGTCATGGCGGACAGGCAGTACTCGCCAAGAATGTGGAAAGACAGGCGCTAGTGAATTAGCTCCGAAGAGAGAGCCTGTGTATACTCTCACTTGAGAGAGAGTGGTGGCGTTTTTGTTGTTTATTTAGTTTGTATTGTTAACAGACTCTGGGTTCGAGGCTAAGCCCAACCCAAGGGGTGGTCCCCATCTCGCATGTAATTTAGGATTGGAGAATTGATGCTTTGGGCGGGCCACTGGAAATGACCGCCCTTAGTCCTTTGTTAATCAAGTGCTTAAAAGCACATGTAAACGGATGCAGTCCAGTCTGAGCTGGGGCTCCATGCTTAGCATGTAATGTGATGCTACTTAGGCACTAACCTGCCCGGTCGATGAGTAAAGTAGTGCAAAGTTTGTTCTTTTGTAAATTCAGTTCTGCTTTTTCCAGTTTAACTCTCTGTATATGTATGTTGTAAAATTATGCTCTGCTGTCATCATCTACAAGCTCGCCTCCTGTTCACCTTCCAAGCCGAACGACACTAGAGGAAGGATTTGTGAACCATCCTCGAAGAAACGGACGACTATTGAAATTCTACTGCAAGCACGCTCAGGACGACATCGTTCGCCAAGAGGGCCTTCAGCGCCGAAGCCCGTCGGCGTGCAGCTTCTGCCAGCAACCGCTCGAGCCCAACTCCGGAGCCACTCCATCGCCCCCATGAAGTCGTCGGCACGTAAGCTCGGACGCCCCAGCCTCTGATGTATAACCTTAATCATGTGTAATTATTGAATATACCTGTTTGTTTAAACTGAGCCATACGGTGTCTCTTTGCCTCTCCGTCCCGTGTGGACCTGCGCATTATGGGGGTCATCACACTGGTGTCAGAAGTGGGGTCTCAAAAGCAAATGTCCTCTGAATGCTGCGACATTCATGACTTCAAAATTGTAATCAAAAGGGAATCACGGGACTGATTGTGGGACTTTTACCCCCATTTGAGAGGCTTGAGGCACCGGAGGGCTTGGAAAAAAAAATGTCTTTATCTGAGGGAGCTCCCACTCCACAGCCGTCGCTCGGAGCAAGCATGCTGGCATTAGGAAGCGTCATTCCGACGTTTACGGGAGATAAGACAGGGGTTCCAATCTGCGATTTCTTTTCCATGCTAGAAGAGATTGGGAAAATGGGGGGATGGTCCGATGCTCAAATGCTGGGAATGGCGAGGTGTAAGATGGCAGGAGCTGCTCATGATTTTGCCTGGCTGGACGAAAAAGTAAAATCCACAAAATCATTTGCGGAATTTAAGAAGCTCGCGTTTGAGCATTTCGACACTGAACCACGTCACGTGCGGGTACAGAGGTTCCGTGACGCCGGACAGATGGTAGGGGAGGACGTGCGAACATTTGCGTCGCGGCTTCAGCGCCTAGCACGCGATACGTTAAGCAGGGAGGAGGAAGGAGACCAGCTAAGGAAGAAATACGCGGAGGATATACTTAAAGAGGAAATGACCGCTTTGTTCGTGGCTGGTCTGCAAGACCCCGTGCGCCGGTTCGTGCTCTCGCGCAAGCCGAGCAATTTCGACCAAGCCGTGGAGGCCGCATTGGATGAGGAACAAAATGAGGCGTTAACGACAGCCGCAGCGAGAGTACGCGTCATAGAGAGAGCGGTGCTCAACCCTGAGGTTGCTCTCTTGACAGAGCGGTTAGATCGCTTAGAACAGCTGCTATCTCAGCAGGTAGAATGCCAGGTTGAAGCACGCGCTCAACAGCGCCCATTCGCTGGAAACCGGAGACCGCCACAAAGCTACAGGCGCGGTATGCGAGATTTTGAAGAAATCGTATGCTTCGCTTGCCAGGGTCGCGGACACATCGCCAGGTTCTGCCA
The DNA here is from genome assembly GCA_030143305.2 of Amblyomma americanum. Taxonomy (NCBI): domain Eukaryota; kingdom Metazoa; phylum Arthropoda; class Arachnida; order Ixodida; family Ixodidae; genus Amblyomma; species Amblyomma americanum. The sequence goes on from JARKHS020034607.1 coordinate 136,517, forward strand.
AAACGTGCGCCGTGGGGAGCCACAAAGAGAAGCAGGCGAGACACGCCCTAAGCAAGCCTACAGCGGGGCTCCAGATACCGAGTCAAAAAACTAGTTAGTCCTCCCCAGCCTGAGGAGCGTGGGGAGGGAGCAGTAGATGATGAGGTGGTGGTAGTTGGTGTGGCCGACGAGGCATGCCCTGTTGTGCGTTGCAAGTTAAATGGTAGTTGTATGGAATTGTTGATAGATACGGGGTCAAAGGTGACATTGCTTAAGGAGAGCAGTTTTAACACGCTTCGAAGGAAGGGGGACCGCGAGGTGTTGGAAGCGTCTGGTGGTATGACAACCAAATTTGTAGGCATAACGGGGGATCCTCTTGGCATAAGTGGACTCTACCGGTTACACTTCTCTCTCGGCGGAATTGCATTGGAGCACCCCTGCTACGTATGCCCGGACACGGTGTCTCTGCCAAACGGAGTGTCAGGTATATTAGGGCAGGATTTTTTGAGAAAAGGGAAGGTAGTAGTCTCATTCTCTGAGGAAGAGGTTAATGCGGGCGGCTCAAAAGTTCCGTTTTTGAACAGGAGAGGGGCTGAGATTCGCATTACCGATATTGACACCCGTCAAACAGTGGGATCATTGGAGAAGGTATATTCGCGGGTTGCCGTCCGGCTGGTCGAGGAGGCAGTCGTCCTTCCTTGGTCGGAGCACATTTTGTACGCGTTTGTGCCTTCAGATGTAGAGAGCGGCGCCGTGGGAGTGCTTGAGCCGGTCGACTCTCTCAGCAATGGCCTGAAGGCAGCCGCGTGCCTCGTGACAGTTAATGACGCCCACAGAGTGCCCCTACGGGTGGTTAACTGTAGCCAGCAGCCACTGAGCCTTCCCAAGAACAAAACATTGGCTTTCTTCACCTCTGCGATAGAGCAACGTGAGCCCACCGATACGGTACTCGCAACTGTAGAGCATGCTAGTTCTTCGGCTGCTCCAAAGGTGTCGTTCGATCTTTCTCACGTAAAATCCAGGGAGAGGGAGGCTCTGGCTGGTTTGCTGAACGACTACTCGGAGGTATTCGCCGCGTCCAACCTGGATTTGGGCTGCTGTGGCGTTATAAAGCACAGGATAGAAACCGGCACTTCATCGCCCGTTTACCAGCGTGCGTACAGGATTCCTTACTCCCAACGTGAGGAGATGGAGCGGCAGGTGCAGGACCTGATTGATCGCGGCATTGTCGAACACTCAAAGTCACCCTGGGGAGCACCAGCACTATTGGTGGAAAAGCCAGATGGCTCGTATCGATTGGTAGTGGACTACCGCAAACTAAATGCCGTAACTCGCATCGATCCATACCCCATCCCCAATATACAAGAGACGCTTTCTCAGCTGGGCTCTGCCAGGTACTTCACGGTAGTGGACATGGCGGCGGGATTCTGGCAGATAGCAATGGATCCGGCAGATGCCGAGAAAACGGCATTCAACACGCCCTCAGGGCACTATGAATGGAAAAGAATGCCGATGGGTCTGGCCAACAGCCCTGCTGTCTGGCAGAGAACCGCTGATGTTATCCTGGCAGGTCTTCTGGGGAGGCTGTGCTTCGTGTATATGGATGACATTATCATATACAGTGACAGTTTTGATAACCATTTGCGCGATATTGAGCAGGTTTTGGTGCGACTAAGAGCAGCGGGTCTCAAGCTGAAGCCCTCTAAGTGCCAATTCCTCAAAAACGAGGTGAAATACCTCGGGCACGTTGTTTCAGCTGACGGCGTGCGACCGGACCCTGAGAAACTAAGGTGTGTCTCGGATTTTCCATCCCCGACTAGCGTCCGCCAGGTCCGGCAGTTTCTCGGCCTGATCGGTTACTACCGAAGGCACATAGAGGAGTTCGCCAAGCTCGCTAAGCCGCTCACCGCCTTAACAGCCAAAAATGTCGCCTTTCGCTGGGACGAAAACGCGGAGAATGCTTTTGGGGCCCTGAAAAGGAAGCTAATGAGTGCACCGCTGTTGCGCCACCCGGATTTTAATTTGCCCTTCGTTATGGCCACAGATGCGTCAAAGTTCGCAGTTGGTGCCGTGCTATCTCAGGTTATCGAGGGCAAAGAACATCCCGTTGCTTTTGCTAGCCGACAGCTGAGCCCCACAGAGCAAAAGTACGGAGCTACGGAAAGGGAGTGCCTCGCCGTTGTCTGGGCAGTAAAGCACTTCAGATGCTACCTTTACGGCCGCAAATTCAAGCTAGTCACAGACTGCCATCCTCTGAAATGGGTGATGAGTGTCAGGGACCCTAGCTCGCGACTCGCTAGATGGAATCTACACCTGCAGGAATACTGCTTTGAAGTTGAGCACAAGTCAGGAAAGACGCATCTGAATGCTGATGCACTCAGCCGCACAGCTGCCGTGGCAGCTATAGATGAGTTTGTCCCCGTAGTCGACCCCGCCGAATTACGCACAGAGCAGTGCAAAGATCCGGACCTGAAGCGAATAATCGAAAGCTTAGAGGACGCACCGTCTCACCCCGAACAGCTAGGTTATTTCATTGACAAAGACGGCACCCTGTGTCGGCGCACGAGGCCAACCAGGAAAGGGAGACCAGAGAAAACCGCTTGGGAGAGAGTCGTCGTACCTCGGTCGTGGACAGAAAGGGTTCTTCGCGAGTTTCACGATGCGCCATGCGCCGGTCATTTTGGCGTAGCAAAGACACGCAGGCGTGTGGAGCGTTTGTACTTTTGGAGTGGCATGCGACAGGATGTTAGAGACTACTGTGCGAAGTGTCATTCCTGTCTCGAAAGAAAAACACCCAAGGGACGAAGACCAGCTCCAATTCAGCCGTTCTCTGAGGTTTCGGCTCCCTTCGAGCGGACAGGTATGGACATAATGGGCCCATTGCCCACGACCACTTCCGGAAACAAGTACATTTTAGTATTTGTCGATCACCTTTCAAAATACGCGGAAGCGGTAGCACTCCCAGATCAGAAGGCAGACACGGTTGCAAGAGCATTTGTCGAACAGATCGTGCTCCGACATGGACCCCCGAGGCAACTCTTGACAGATCGGGGAACGAACTTCGTGTCGCAGCTAATGAGGAGAGTTTGCGAGCTGCTTAAGATCGCTAAGAAGCAGACAACACCGTACCATCCGGCTTGCAACGGCGCGGTGGAGCGACTGAACCAAACCGTGGCCGGGTTCCTGTCGCATTTTGTTTCGCGCGACCAGCGGGACTGGGACTTGTGGCTCCCGTATGCAATGTTTGCCTACAATTCCGCAGCACACGAGAGCACGGGCGAATCGCCATTCTTTCTTCTCTACGGCCGAGACCCGGACCAGCCTAGTGAAGTGCCAGAGGGCCCCCGTCGTGTCCCATACGCTTCACTGGACGACTATAAGGTTGAGCTAGAATCGCGCTTGCAAGTGGCGAGGGACATCGCAAAGGAGTCCTTAAAGAAAGCGGCGAAGCGCAGGAAGGAGGTGCACGATCGCAGTGCTAGAGACGCGCCGTTTGATGTGGGGGACAGCGTGTACATTGAAAACTGCCAAAGGCAGATTGGGCTAGCTCGTAAGTTCCAGACGAAGTGGAGAGGACCGTGCGAGGTTGTCGAGAAGCTTTCTCCGGTAAACTTCAGAGTCCGAGACGTGAACCGGCGTTTGATAAGGATACACGCAAATCGCCTCAAGTCGGCACCGGTTCAGTATTCACGAAATGAGGAAAGGGAAAGCGCGGATTTGGATGGGGACAGAAGTGAAGCGGAGCGCGCAGATAGTTCGCAAGAAACGCCCTCTCCTGCATTTGTTCGGCAGGCGCCCGAGGTGACGGCCGGAATGCCACCGGATTTACTTCATGCATTGCTAGAAGAAGAAGCGCGCGAGGTTGCCGCGCAGATAACGCCAGGAGAGGCTCCTGCCACGAGCCCTCGCGAGTCCCAAAGCAGACAAAGGGGTACAGACTTACTTAGTATGACTCATGAAGGCCGATATCCGCTGCGAAATCGGAAAGCTAAGTCGGACTAATGGCGTAAACAGAGCGGAGTTTTGAACTGGTTAGAATTGTGTAATGCCACAGCTCATAACATTGCTATGTGCTTATGTGTTAAGTTATCGGAGTTGGTAGTTAAACCTTTCTGTCATTAAGTAACACCTTCACAGGAGAGCATGCGGAGCGCATGCAGAACCTGCCCTACTTCCTTTCGTTATCTATATTTTTGTCTGTGCCCTGATCGTGCTAGAAGTGGGAGCTCCTTTGTAACTGTGGTAAATTTATTTCGTCCAGTTTGGACTAGAAAGGAGAGGCTTGGGTGCTGAGTTTCATGTTTATCTGTAAAAGAAGATCAGTGCTGCCCCTGGAGACGCCAGTATTGACAGCGGAGGCATATGGTGTTGTGCAGTGGTGTTGAGTGCAGCGAAAAGTGTTTTGTCGGACGCACTGTGCGAGGCGATTCAGAAAGACAAGGGGAGCTGCAGTGGACTCAAATGTTCGGAGAACATTCTTCTGGAGGGTGAGCGAGTGTGACATTCCGTGTGTGCTACGAGGATCCACGTTCGACGGCGCGGCGTAGACGGAGACCCGTGACAGCGGCATCATCAATTACCCAGCCATGCTCTTTGAGTGACGACCAGAACAACCGGACCCGCCGCCGCCCCGGGGAAACAGGCTTTATCCTCCCCAATTTCCGGGCACATTCCAGGACAAGGGAGCTGTCAGCGGGCCAGAGCGCGCCGTACCACAGCCGACGCTATGCGCTACCGCGAAGACAACATTCTTTCCCTCCCCCCCCCCTTTGTCGTGGGCTATCGCCGGGAAGGCACCCACAGCTTCCCAGAAGGGCCGTGACGGACACCTGTCATGGCGGACAGGCAGTACTCGCCAAGAATGTGGAAAGACAGGCGCTAGTGAATTAGCTCCGAAGAGAGAGCCTGTGTGTACTCTCACTTGAGAGAGAGTGGTGGCGTTTTTGTTGTTTATTTAGTTTGTATTGTTAACAGACTCTGGGTTCGAGGCTAAGCCCAACCCAAGGGGTGGTCCCCATCTCGCATGTTATTTTGGATTGGAGAATTGATGCTTTGGGCGGGCCACTGGAAATGACCGCCCTTAGTCCTTTGTTAATCAAGTGCTTAAAAGCACATGTAAACGGATGCAGTCCAGTCTGAGCTGGGGCTCCATGCTTAGCATGTAATGTGATGCTACTTAGGCACTAACCTGCCCGGTCGATGAGTAAAGTAGTGCAAAGTTTGTTCTTTTGTAAATTCAGTTCTGCTTTTTCCAGTTTAACTCTCTGTATATGTATGTTGTAAAATTATGCTCTGCTGTCATCATCTACAAGCTCGCCTCCTGTTCACCTTCCAAGCCGAACGACACTAGAGGAAGGGTTTGTGAACCATCCTCGAAGAAACGGACGACTATTGAAATTCTACTGCAAGCGCGCTCAGGACGACATCGTTCGCCAAGAGGGCCTTCAGCGCCGAAGCCCGACGGCGTGCAGCTTCTGCCAGCAACCGCTCGAGCCCAACTCCGGAGCCACTCCATCGCCCCCATGAAGTCGTCGGCACGTAAGCTCGGACGCCCCAGCCTCTGATGTATAACCTTAATCATGTGTAATTATTGAATATACCTGTTTGTTTAAACTGAGCCATACGGTGTCTCTTTGCCTCTCCGTCCCGTGTGGACCTGCGCATTATGGGGGTCATCACAAGAGACAGCATCGATTTATGCTTTTTTCTAACCATATCTGAGTGCACCGCGAGCGGTGACGTGGTGGCCGGGAAGTGTGCGGAAAAGCGAGAAAACAGCAGAAGCGCGGCGGTTCCGCCTCGCCCGTGCATGCGTCAACAGGTGAGAACAGGTCCTAGTTTTTCCGGCGAAGCGAATCCGCTTCGCTCGGCGGAAATTTTCTTGTAGTCTGAATGCGCCTTAAAGGGACTATGCAATAAATTAATTGAGATTACATAAAGCAGACGAGAGATAGGCATTTCATCACTCGTCACCCCAACGCAAGAATTTTTAAGCTAGCATCAATAACAACGAAGATATAGGCGATTAAAAATTACGCTCCTCCTCTTCCCCCTCAACTCCAACACGCGGGACACAAGACAAAAATAAAGAAAACAGGTCTGGGACTGGGCCCCGCCTTTGAAAACGTCATCAGATGACGTTCGCTTTGCAACTTCCGGTTGTCGCTCCTAGCAGCACCCCCGCAGCAGCGTCGGCGGCGTGGCGGCACCTCTCCGGTCTCTCTTCGCCTTCCTGGATTGCGGCGCGCGTCGGGTTTCTTTGCTCGTCATCTGTTGTAGTTAGCAGTAATAAACTTGGACCTCGAGGCGCGTTTGCTCGCTCTTACGGCCGCGATGGGCATCGAGCCCTATGCGTGCCCACGAAGAGCCGTGGGAGTGGCTCCGGAACTCCCGACAGAAGAAGGCGGCAGAGGAAATTTGAAACCATATGCGCGAAGGCAATGCCCTGGCCCGCGCTTGCCCGGGAGGGTCGCGCGGCGGCAGGAGCAGACGATTTTCACGGCTACCGGAAGTGTGCCCGCGACGTCGTGGCTGCCGTGGCTCCAGCGAATGACGGCGTGTGGTGGCCTGGTGGCGTCATTGGTACAGTGACGTCTTTTTTCACGATTTTAGTTTCAAAATCGGTCACTACGAGCACACCAATCGGCCCGCGAATTTAAAAAAAAACGCGTTTTTAAAAATTCATAATAAATTGCCGGCTCAGTTCTGAAGACTTATACTTGGTGTGAATGCTCATTAGCATGATTTCTAAGCATTGCAAACATTTACAAGCGATTCTTAATTCTTTGCATAGTCCCTTTAAGAGAGGCGAATGCAGTCGGTCTGACGAAATTTAGTAAGTGTATTTAATTGTCTAATTACCGCCTAATACATTTACTTGAATCGCACAGAGGTGAAACAGCAGAATTCACCAATGTAGTGAGGTGCTCTTCTAGCGTCAGATTCTTCTTGCGGACCTATAGCCGGATAGAACTCAAGAAGAAAGCCGCCCAAAGGCGGCTATCCAGCCAATGGCGGTGAGCGGTTCTCATAAGGTCGTGGTAAAATCCACTGTGGTGAAATCGCAGATGACTGGCAGGTGAGTATGTAGGATGGGATTAAGCGCGACATCATGACAACATGCCGACGCCATTGACTGGATGGCTTTGTGCCGCTGCATTCTCGGGTTGCATCCGATTACAGTAGCAAAACCTCGGAGAATATTAAGGAAATAAGTACCGTAGTCCAAAGGGCAAACGAGTGCACCCCTGTCGCGGCTGCAATTGAACGTCAAACTGATGATGAGTATGACGGCAAATAAAAATGACGTGACAAAGTTTCAGTGCGTATTCGTGTCCGAATTAGTATTTGATGCTAAGGACTATACAGCAGAATGCAAACTAAAGAAATTACAATAATAGAACGTTTCCGATTTGCCTGTCGAGTGTGCAGTGTATTTTTTTTAATAAGACCAAGTTCCAGTGTAGTTTGCACGGAATTACGTATTTTTTCTTTCTTCTTTGTTTGGTGGTTACGCCATCGTGGCCACCGTATTTCTTTTCACTAGGACGCGCTTAGGAACGTATATAGTGCTTGCGACCTATATTTGAAATGCACCGCTCATGTAACAGTGCTTGAGTAGGGTGGTAAATGACTAAATCTCGCCCTTTTACCATTCTCCGTCCAAGCTCATGCAGCCTTCTTGGCGCCATTACTGCTATATATATTTATCCACAGCGCTACGGACGAGGACGAGAAAGAAATGGACAGTCAGAGATTATATGATTATGCTTCGATCATCATCAGCACCAGCACCGTTTCAGCGCACACGCACTCACACAAGAACTCAAAACGGGAGCCCCACAATAACCGCGAATACGGTCGTGCACAAGCCAGATGGGACGCGAAATGCTCAAACATTGTTTACAAAGCGCCCCCGCGTGGCACTCAGTTGCGTAGGCACAGCGGCGTGCCCCTGAAGACTGTACTATTGGCCGCTAACGCCCCATGTACTGCTGCCGTCAATAACGATGGATGATCAGGTTTCTGACTGCATCTGACGTTGCCGTAGACGTCTAGAGGTCTTCCTTCCAGAAGCCCGACCACTGAAGTCGCGAGAGCCTCGACATATGACGCAAGGTCAGCCAGCTGACGACCCGTGATCGTTTAAATGGACGTCACTTCTTACGAATCGGTCGATGACCATAAAGTTTTCAGACTACGTTTCTGAGCCAATTTTTGGGGGTTATGAATACTGTGTTCTAATCCTGTGCCTTTAGCAGCATCTTCACTCCTGCTGAACTGTAAAGTTTGAAGGTACGCTGTCATCTCCATCGTAAAGTAGAGGCGCCTCCGCCATCGAAGACTCACCTGCTGGCGCCTCCATTCTTCTTTGAAGTGGCGACATCCCCATCCTGGAAAAATATCCAATGCCGACTCCTTTTGCCGATGCAGGGCTGCGCTGAAATGGCACATGCTAACGTTTTGGCTTCCTTGTTGTTGCTGTTGACTCTTCTCCCTCTGTCGGCGTTCACACCTAAATTCATAAAATCCCTGAATGCTTAATGCTCGCCCGCGGTTTGTCGACGGGGTGCCAGGAAACAAATTCTCTTACTACAAGACACAAGCCAAGTACTTGTCAGCGCTTGTCTTGTCTTTTCCGGCCGTCCTCGTCTATGGCACCGCTTTCTTCTCTCTGCGAGTATAACCACTCTTTCGCAGTGAAGATAACTAATGAAATCTTGTTGTCCTGTTTTGTAGTGCTTGTTTTTAAGCTAGATAGATATAGTTTCCTATTTGCTCTTCTTGCGGACCAATAGCCGGATACAACTGAAGAAGAAAGCGGCGAAAGCCGCCCAAAGGCGGCTGTCCAGCCAATGGCGGTGACCGGTTCTCATAAGGTCGTGGTAAAATCCACTAAGTTGAAATCGTAGATGACTGGCAGGTGACTATGTAGGATGGGATTAAGCGTGACGTCATGACAACATACCGACGCTATTGAGTGGAGGGCTTTGTGCCGCTGCATTCTCGGGTTGTGTCTGATTATAGTAGCAAAACCTCGCGGAATATTAAGGAAAGAAATACCGTAGTCCAAACGGCAAACGAGTGCACCCCTGTCGCGGCTGCAGTTGAACGTCAAAGCGATTATGAGTATGACGGCACATAACAATGGCGTGACAAAGTTTCTGTGCGTGTTCGTGTGCGAATTAATATTTGATGCTAACGAATATAGAGCAAACTGCAAACTAAAGAAATTACATTAGTACAACGTTTCCTATTTGCCTGTCCAGTGTGCAGAGAAAGTGTGCTTTTTTAACAAGACCAAGTTCCAGTGTAGTTTGCGCGTAATTACGTATTTTTCTTTCTTCTTTATTTGGTGTTTACGCCATCGTGGCCACCATATTTCTTTTCTTTAGGGTGCGCTTACGAACGTATATACTGCTTGCGACCTATATTTCAAATCCACCGCTCATGTAACAGTGTTTGAGTAGGGTGGCAAATGACTGAACCTCGCCCTTTTACCATTCTCCGTCCAAGCTCGTGCAGCCTTCTTGACGCCATTATTATTATATATGTTTATGCACAGCGCACAATTTTTCACTCAATCCAGTCACTCTCAAGTAGGCAAAGAGTGCCTGTATGCCTTGAGGGCAGTCGACTGCTGTGGCCACGGACCGAGGATCTTTTGCTCTGTTAATGGGCGACAGCATTGTGCGCGTGTGTGTGTTATGCCTTTTCCCCTTCTCTTTTCCTCCTTTTGGTCCCCTAATTCATCTTCCCCAGTGCAGGGTAGTTAGTGCAGGGATGTTAACCCTTCCTGGTTAACATCCCTGACTTTCCCTCCTCCTCTTTGCCTATCTATCTATCTATCTATCTATCTATCTATCTATCTATCTATCTATCTATCTATCTATCTATCTATCTATCTATCTATCTATCTATCTATCTATCTATCTATCTATCTATCTATCTATCTATCTATCTATCTATCTATCTATCTATCTATCTATCTATCTATCTATCTATCTATCTATCTATCTATCTATCTATCTATCTATCTATCTATCTATCTATCTATCTATCTATCTATCTATCTATCTATCTATCTATCTATCTATCTATCTATCTATCTATCTATCTATCTATCTATCTATCTATCTATCTATCTATCTATCTATCTATCTATCTATCTATCTATCTATCTATCTATCTATCTATCTATCTATCTATCTATCTATCTATCTATCTATCTATCTATCTATCTATCTATCTATCTATCTATCTATCTATCTATCTATCTATCTATCTATCTATCTATCTATCTATCTATCTATCTATCTATCTATCTATCTATCTATCTATCTATCTATCTATCTATCTATCTATCTATCTATCTATCTATCTATCTATCTATCTATCTATCTATCTATCTATCTATCTATCTATCTATCTATCTATCTATCTATCTATCTATCTATCTATCTATCTATCTATCTATCTATCTATCTATCTATCTATCTATCTATCTATCTATCTATCTATCTATCTATCTATCTATCTATCTATCTATCTATCTATCTATCTATCTATCTATCTATCTATCTATCTATCTATCTATCTATCTATCTATCTATCTATCTATCTATCTATCTATCTATCTATCTATCTATCTATCTATCTATCTATCTATCTATCTATCTATCTATCTATCTATCTATCTATCTATCTATCTATCTATCTATCTATCTATCTATCTATCTATCTATCTATCTATCTATCTATCTATCTATCTATCTATCTATCTATCTATCTATCTATCTATCTATCTATCTATCTATCTATCTATCTATCTATCTACCTACCTACCTACCTACCTACCTACCTACCTACCTACCTACCTACCTACCTACCTACCTACCTACCTACCTACCTACCTACCTACCTATCTATCTATCTATCTATCTATCTATCTATCTATCTATCTATCTATCTATCTATCTATCTATCTATCTATCTATCTATCTATCTATCTATCTATCTATCTATCTATCTATCTATCTATCTATCTATCTATCTATCTATGCACAGCGCAACGGACGAGGACGAGAAAGAAATGGACAGACAGATTATATGGTTATGCTTCCATCATCATCAGCACCAGCACCGTTTCAGCGCACATGCACTCACACAAGAACTCAAAACAGGAGCCCCACAATAACCGCGAATACGGTCGTGCACAAGCCAGATGGGACGCGGAATCCTCAAACGTTGTTTACAAAGCCCCCCCCCCGTGGCAGCCAGTTGCGTAGGCACAGCGGCGTGCCCCTGAAGACTACTATTGGCCGCTAACGCCCCATGTACTGCTGCCGTCAATAACGATGGATGATCGGGTTTCTGACTGCATCTGACGTTGCCGTAGACGTCTAGATGTCTTCCTTCCAGAAGCCCGACCATTGAAGTCGCGAGAGCCTCGACACATGACACAAGGTCAGCCAGCTGACGACCTGTAATCGTTTAAATGGGCGTCACTTGTTACGAATCGGTCGATGACCATAAACTTTTCAGACTACGTTTCTGAGCCAATTTTGGGGGGTTATGAATACAGTGTTCTAATCCTGTGCCTTTAGCAGGATCTTCACTCCTGCTGAACTGTAAAGTTTGAAGGTACGCTGTCATCTCCATCGTAAAGTAGAGGCGCCTCCGCCATCGAAGACTCACCTGCTGGCGCCTCCATTCTTCTTTGAAGTGGCGACATCCCCATCTTGGAAAAATATCCAATGCCGATTCCTTTTGCCGATGCAGGGCTGCGCTGAAATGGCACATGCTAACGTTTTGGCTTCCTTGTTGTTGCTGTTGACTCATCTCCCTCTGTCGGCGTTCACACCTAAATTCATAAAATCCCTGAATGCTTAATGCTCGCCCGCGGTTTGTCGACGGGATGCCAGGAAACAAATTCTCTTACTACAAGACACAAGCCAAGTACTTGTCAGCGCTTGTCTTGTCTTTTCCGGCCGTCTCGTCTATGGCGCTGCTTTCTTCTCTCTGCGAGTATAACCACTCTTTCTCAGTGAAGATAACTAATGAAATCTTGTTGTCCTGTTTTGTAGTGCTTGTTTTTAAGCTAGTCAGTTTCTGTATCATGTGCCTTGTTCTTCTTGGGCACGTCATTATCCTGACTTTTTACCGCAAAATAAATGTCATAAGCCCTTTAGTCCTCTTATAAATGTGATTGGTCTGTTTGTATAGTAATTTGACTCGTAGCATTTTTTTTGTAATATCATTGCTCGTGATATCATTTGCCACTGTTGTTAGTCGGCGGGATAGAGCACAGCATTTTTTTTGCTGCAGTTATTGCGAAGTTTTTCACACTGTTCTTAGTGTTACTCTAAAAAATATCTGTTGGTAGATAGGCCTACTGTTTCCTGCCGCGTTACATGTTGTTAGAAGTGTACTAAAGGTCTTTTGAGACATTACGGACCTCGTTTGTTTCGCTCATCAAGAGAGAATGCTCTTGTAAAGATTATTTGTAAAGATTATTCGAAATGCAGCTACTGTGGCTAAAATTCAATATAGTATTGTAATTTTTTTAGTGCTTAGATGTTTTGACATTTTCTTTATCTGCAATGTCACATCCTCTTCATGATTGGTACTGTCAATCAGCAACCTTAAAACCAATTATGGTTACTTTTCTACAGGAGGATGGAGTCCCTGATAACCACAATGACGTTACGTTTCCCATCTGAAGCTTTGAAGCCTGACTCACCTGCAGTGCAGGAGCTTGTGAATTTCCTGGACTTCTTGAATAAGTGGGAAGCTCATGCAAAGAAGGGGAAGTTCCTGGGTGAATCAACAGCTGAAGGACTGACCCCCGTATTCACAAACTGGCCTTACCTTTACCTTACTTTAACGCGAAGGGCGCCTTTCAGAAAGGTCACTGAAAGTGAAAGGCAAGGGAAAGGCGAAGCTGTGATTCAGAAATCCACCTTTCGGCAGCCTTACGGAAAGCGCCCTTACCCACAGAAGTAACAGGTATGGTAACGAGGCTAAAGAAATATTAATGTTTGTCGCATCAGTGGATGTACTGATAACTTGTTTTGTATACTATAGAAAGCAGTTAAACTTATACTGGAGCTGTCATAATCATTCAGTAGACGAAATTAACTAGCCTGGCTCAAATTTTTACGCATCTTTCCTCTTGGTCTAGCCACAGTGATAGGCAGCCGTCGCTACAAGAAGCTTTGTTGAGTCGACGTCGGTGTTTGTTTACTGTCGTGTGCCTCTATCGTGGTGTGTTGTGCTTGTGCGCGTTTGTTGTTTTGCGCTGAACGTCAAGAGTGCACCTTTTCTGAGGATTGTTGACCAATGCGGCGATGCTGGTAGAAGGGACAACTGCGATACAAGGAAATTTCATCCCATAGCTGCTTTGCTGCCGCTGCCTTGCGCGGCTCGGCCTTGGCTTTCGCAAGATCCACTGCTGAAGGCGTCGCGGAGATCGGGCATATCTTTATTTTATTATGGGACAGGCTCACTGTGAATGGGGTGACGACAGTAGTATTTTTATTATAGCGCTGGCCTGTTCTGAGCGCCCTCATCTGCGGCATCGATCAGAAACTACCTACCTAGGCTTAGCGACGAGCAGGGCAGTCAGGAAGCAGCGTAGTCCGTCGCCCGACGCGACCGCAGGCGTGTCGCTGCAGGAAGGTGGTCTCTTGCGCAGGCATGCTGTTTTTCCTCGAATATTGCAGACAGACTTTCTGACAGCATGGCTGTTTTGTATTTTTCTGGAGCGAACGTGAAGTACACCAAGCCAGCTGGCCGGCCGGCCTAGCTGAATCCCATGCGCCGGCGTCAAAAAATGAGCTGAAGATTGTTCTTGACGTAAATAATAAAACATGGCATAGAAAAATGTGAAAAATATATCATTTTTGGGGAGTACTGGCCAATAATGAGTTGCTGGTGAAAGTGACAACTGTGATGGGAGCAAATTTCTTGCGAGAACCATTTCGCAGCTTCTGTTGGCCCGCCGTTGCGGTCCGGCTCGCTTGGCGTCCGCCAGCTCCGGTGCCGAAGGCGTCCTGCAAATCGACCATATCTTTAGTTTATTGCGAGATGTAGCTGTTGACAGCACAGTGATATCAATAGTGCGCCATTATTACAGCGCAGGCGACTTCTGAAGCGCTGTGCGCTGCTGCATCCATGCGAAACAGGCTATAGGCCTAGCGGCGACCAGGGCAGCCGGGCGCAGTTCGTAGCGCGGCGTCCCCGCGGGTGGTGCTGCAGCCGAAAGCTCGCTACTTGCACAGGCATGCTTTGTCGCTGCTCGTCGATAGCAGGCAGTCTTTCTGATAACATAGATGTTTTGCCTTTTCTGGTGCCAACTTCAAATCATGACACCGGCCGTGGGCGGCGCTTGAGCCGAGCTACGCATCGATGCTTGCCGATCGGTGTTTCCCTGCTTGAAGTGGAGCGGCAGTTCGCAAGCGGCGACCAGCGTGGCGCACCGACGAAGTTTTCGCACATGTCTCTCGTGCTTTTGTTTTTGCATATATTCTGTTTAGGGAAACTCGACCAGTGCCGGATTACGGCGGATTCAATCGATACCACCGGTAAGGATACATCGACAGGGTAGCCGGCGACAACTTGGAAAGTTCCCGCACCGTAAAATCGAATGGTGGTGAGCAGTCGCAGCGGCACGGGGCAACCTCGTCCGTTAGGGCAGCGGTGCAGCGGCAGCACAGGCAAGAGTTCCAGCACGGCAGGCTTCGAAAAGCGGTACCTCGCGAGAATCTCATCGTCGAACAGCTCCATCGGGTACTGGCGATCCCTCAGCACTCGCCGTGCCGGCTTCGCACGATGGGGCACCTGATCGATTTCTTCCACTAACTCCGTGAACTTGATGAATCGGAAAAGCGGTCGCCGATCGTACTCGGTTGCCATGTTGAATTGACGAAAGGTGCTGCTAAAGGTAGGCCAGGGGCTACCTTTGCGAACGCGCCTTTTCCGAGGCCGAAAGGGCGGCTAAAGGTGCGGTTTAAGGACAAGGTTGGTTTCTGAAACCCGGAAAGGAGCCGTAAAGGTAAGAACCTCGAAAGGGAAGGTAAAGGTCGATTTGTGAATACGGGGGTGAGAGTCACTCTTACAAGTACCTTGGAGCTGTTCACTTATGCACATTCAGAGCTCGGCTTTTCATATGTGATGACATCACGCCTGAGCCAAGACAAGCTCGAGTGCACATTCGGTATAGTAAGGCAGTCGTCGGGTTGTAATGCCCACCCAAGCCCACAGCCATTCCTAACAACCATCAACTGTCTGAATTATAATCTGGCAAAGAGCGTCGCTGGGTCAAATGTGCCTGAGGTTATGGTTAGCTCGCTTCTATCAGTCAAGGACCAAGCGGCAGGTTCTCACAAGCAGCAGAAACTTATTGATATGCTGATCAACACGGGTAATCATGATGAAGCAAAACGAGCTCTTAACAACAAAGAAGCTATAACAGAACATACTTATAGCAATCAAAGGAGTGACTCAAGGCTTACGTACTATATCGCAGGGTATGTTGCAAGAAAGTGTATCTTGAAAACAAAATGTCGTCTGTGCATGGATCAGCTTCTGTTACCAGCTCCCGATGGCAAAAATTTGAATGCTGCCACATTTACAGAAGACTGTGATTTTGGTGGCTTGCTCTACCCTGCATTGAGCCTCTTCAAGTGTGTCAGTCAGCTTGAGGACGTTTTCGCAGGATGTTTTAGATCTGGAGAACTGCATCACGACAGCATCATGGATGTGCTTGCTCTTCTGAACAAGACAGGCATGAACCGTATTGGATGTGATCAGCAATTTCACTGGGTTTTATCTTGTGACCAGAATGCATTTTTTTGTCAAAGGTCTCAACAAGTCTCGTGACTTCGCCCGGAGGAAAGCACAGCAGTATTTAAAGTTGAGCCGTGTGTAGAAAATTGAGATGCAAGATTTTGTTGAGGACTGGGTGGGGCACAGTGTATGTAAATAAAACTAGTTGTGCCATGCATACTCGCGTATTTTTTTTTAAGCGGGGGGGGGGGGGGGGGAGGCGGCTACTGCTGCCTTAAGACTGGGTTGCCGTGCACAAAGTTTGCCTGACCTATTATTGGCGCTTCTTTCAAGTTCGTGGAAAGTTGGTATTAGATACATGAAATAGAAATGCACTTTTACTAGGTACACCCTTTGTCAAGAACACACGGGATTTGCTTCTAGGCCGTGTAGTGGGGCTCCTGTAGCACTTTTGGCCTTTAAGCCCAATGGAGGTAACGCGACCAAAATCTTACCTTCAGGAGATATGGAACGCTGGAAATGCATTACGAGCTAAGCGGTGTGGCTCGGAAGCGAACCCCGTCGGCTCTAAATTTTTATAAAGGCTCTACTTGCACTGATGCTGCAAGTAAGTCCTCTATCTCGCCCTTCTAAAGAACTGCGTGCGCTAAAAGACAACGAAAGCGTTTCATGCGACCGCGACACGCTCCTCGCCGAACCCCGCCCTATTCCCCGTCGTGAGTGTGTGCCATGGCATTAAGGCAACAACATCGCAGTCACTGCATTCCGCTAGGCTGTTACGTAATTCCGTGTAGCAGCGCCGTGCAAACTAAACAAGATCGCAGATGTACACGGGGAAGAGAACTCCTGTGTAAAATTCCAGGCATTCCACTTACTGCTACGCATTGTTATGGAGTTTTTTATGTGGTGGCTGAGGTCACAGAGTATTTGCACATTTCATTTTACTAAAGAGGAACGATGCATTAATCTGAACATCATGCTGACATTAATTACGCAGCGACTTCCGTGCGCGGCAGCAAACGGCAGGCTGACCGCGAAGACGCATTCAAGTGCGGTTGACTGCAGCGCCACCGCCAACTTCCACGCTCAGCGGCCCTCTCCGCGGCGGCTGGTCGCGCCACTCAAAACATTCTAGTACACTCTACCAGTGCCCTGGGCTGCGCAGTGTTGGCGGACATGAGCTTGCTTCAAACGTCGACAAAGCATTTGCCGCCATCCTGCACATACGAGGGCTACTAATTTTAACATAGCGGGTACCTCTACCGCGTACTGCCTCCCGCCACTGCGCACGCGCTGATTGGTCCCGACGAGGCACGCTTCCATCCCTTCGACAGGAACGTGCCGCCATCTAGCGTGTTCAGACTGATCTAAGCTTTCGCAGCGGCTTATCGCGGTACACTCTTTGCTAAAAGTATCTATTATATAGAACCCTTAGCAAACGCGTACCACTACCGCTTCCCGCCTAGTCGGCGTCGTCAGTGCGCTTGAGCACATCGCCCTTTGAGTGCCAGATGGCGCCACATGCTGTTCAGCGGCGCACACTATTGCAAAGTCAGGAACACTGCGTGCGCACTGGCAGGGCGCGGTACGCGATAGTGGTACGCGACTTTGTGAAAGTCCCAGTCTAGCATAACGTTACAGCATATTGCCACTATGCATGCGCAGGCAATCTCGACGCATTAGGTGTGTCCACACCTGGCCGGAATCTAGCGACATCTGGCGCTCTCTGATGATGTGCTCATACGCAGCGGGGCGCGCAATGCGCAGTTTATAAGCTGTGTGGTGTCGGTACGCGCTACACTAAAGTCCATGTCGAGCATGTCCTAAAACTTGACTAGCGGGAAAGTCTAATCGCTGAAGGCTGGCGGAAGGCGAGTGAGGAGCGTTACACAGAGCACTATCGATGCGAGTGATACCCCTGTTACACGGGCACTTGCAACGGCCGTTAACGCGAACGGCAGTTGAACGGCGTAACGGCCCTGGGAACGGAACGGGGGTGCCTGCGCTCACACGACACTCTTCATGTACGGTCGGTTCACTTCCGTTTCGACGACTTATCACGTGGCTCTTTAACTTTTTACCTCGCCAACTCGAAAAAAAAAATTGTTTCTCTAGTTATTTTCTGCGCTTCATGCTGTACAGTGTGTGTTTTTTTAACTATTTGCAAGAGTTGTTTGCAAAACTACACAGCGTACCCACACTCCTCGCTTGCGAGCTGGTTGAACAGCGCCGTCATCCTTGCGTACACGGGCGCATTGTGTTCCTGCGTTCGCAGTTCGGCAAGGTGGTCCTGCCTGAAGTTGATAAGTAAATGCGTCAGTGGCGCTGTCCAGGCAACTCGTTTTTGCGCCGGCGCGCTCGCCGGCAGCGGGGACACGTTGCTGCTGGGGGCTGCCATCTTGCCTATTTCACGACGAAACGGACGGAAACGGCGGCGGAACGGAGACCGGCGACCTCCGTTGATGTCAATCGCCGTTGGATTTCCAACGGCGTTCGCGCTGCCGTGTAACTCCGCCCAACGGCCGTTAAGGCCAACTGCCGTTTTCCTTAACGGCCGAAAAAGTGCCCGTGTAACAGGGGTATCATGCAGCTCGTTCTGCAGGCAAATGACGCCGACGCATGGGCACCACAA
Source organism: Amblyomma americanum (assembly GCA_030143305.2). Taxonomy (NCBI): domain Eukaryota; kingdom Metazoa; phylum Arthropoda; class Arachnida; order Ixodida; family Ixodidae; genus Amblyomma; species Amblyomma americanum. The sequence goes on from JARKHS020034607.1 coordinate 154,917, forward strand.
TCCTCTCCTGTCTTCTACAGTTGCTCACTCCACATGGGCGCCTTCCCTTGCACTTTACTCCTCTGTGTGGATTCGTACGCTGCAGCTCCGACACCATATCGGCAGTCGATACTTCGGTAACTGTCACTGTAAAATTACAAACCCCAAAAGCAATATGCTATCTTTCTGTGAAACTGGCCACATCGTTTTTTGGCCATCTGAGTGAAATAAAACAATGTGTGGATTGGCTTGCCATAAAATCGAGCCCTTCAGAATGTTTTAAAGCCTCGTGCGGAAAAAAATGAAAATTAGTTTTGCTTTTGAGGGAAGGAAATGAAGCAGCAACTGTCTCACATATATCGGTGGACACCCGAACCGCGCCGTAAGGGAAAGGAAGGAGGAAATGAAATAACAAACACAGAAAGGGGTGCCGCAGTGGAGGTCTCCGGAGTAATGTCGACCACCTGGGGATTTTTGACGTGCACTGACATCAAACAGCACACGGTCGCCTTTTGTGCTTCGCCTCCGTCGAAGCGCGGCCGCCGCGGTCGGGTTCGCACCCGGGTATACTCCGGCTGAGTAGAGTACCCGGGCTCGAACCCGATGGCGGCGGCTGCGAGAGTTTCTTGTTTAGGGCGCCCTTTCATGTTATCATTTTTAACTACACGACGGCATAATCTTGAATCCCTCTCACATTCTTTGTCACATAACATTAGTGTTGTCATATCTACTCCACAGCAAGCTGTACTGTCCTCAATTTACGTTCCAAAGTTTTTTGCTAGCGTCAAAATTTCAGCTTTCGGTCGAAGTTCGGTGAAGCTTAAGGACCTCGGGACTTACGTACATTCTTCTGGATATTGTCAAGTTGTCCAGGAGGCTGAAAGCATATCAGTGGGAATTTTCGTTGTAGCTGCGAGCACGGGAAACTGGAAATACTTTTTAACGCGACAGCGTTTCTGCGGAAGATCCGGCGTCACCGTCAGCGTTGTGAGTAATCTGCGGAGAAGCAACTGGTGGGCCTTCTAGGTCACGTGATCTTGTGGCGCCATCACAACCGAACACCAAACTGTGTGCAAATTCTCTCTCGCCCCCTATACACACACGTACGCACACAAACACACACACACACATACACACGCACGCACGCACGCACAAAAATCTGGCACTAATCGGCCACTAAACAGTAAGAGCAGCCTTGGTTACACAAGCTCCACTGTTGGCACCTCCTGGTATCGCAGGGCAGTGGCACATCGCTCAGCCGCTGCACCACTGCGCCAGGAGCGGTATGATGACTCCCCAGGGATCTAAGAATGATGTCGAGAATGACCGATTCCGCATATATGAACATTAATAAATTAGCGCTATTCCTTAAGGCGGAGGTCTAGTGTCCCCTCCAATTTTTATCACTTGCAACTACTTTGTAACAGATGTGCTAAACGAGTTATCAAGACTTTAATCGAGTGTCTTTGCTCTGCCATCTGTAAACTGTAACCGCTCATAACGAAGCAAGGAAGCATTCAATGCAAAAGTTCTTGGTTTAGATTTAAGATTCGGTTTAATATCGTTATTGACTTTGCGGAACGTTGACAGCCCCTCGGTAATTTCTAGATAAATTTACTGAATCGTTATCGCAGGTGGTTGTAGGCACCTACGAATTAAAACAGGTGAAGGTTACATCTCAGTTTTGCACGCCTCTCGCCATGTCAACCCTCTTTGTGACGTCATAGCCGTCGTCTGGCTGACGAAAGCAAACCAAAATTACACGCTAGAAAAAGATCAGGTTAGTTACTAGAAGGAGGCGAATTTAGAGAGGGAACCCGCCATTACTAACCTCCCGCGCATCATTTCAAATAAAAACATGCATAAAAAATTTGCTAACCTCTTAAGGCTTACAGGCTCTTGGTATTGCGAATACATCTAAAAGCAAATACATATTGGCGTCTGTCAACAAGCACAGCAACAATAAAACCTTACGGAATTGGTTTTGTTCGGAATTAAAAGGGCAGTTTTCTTCACACTTCCGAACTTCTATATTTTGAACACCATACTACTGCAGTTGTACAATGCACGGGAAGGTTAGAATTTGTAAGGCGATTTCGCGTTACAATCGAAGACGATCGGTTTCGCCATAAAGTCCAGAAGGGTTTTAAATTGAACAGAATTTTCCAGGACCTTAATAGTTTTCTTCCGTTATAGACGGCACCTGGCACGAAGCAGTACTGCAGGAGAAAAGTGGCTATCCTTCTGGCCAAACAACCTTTTTGGTCAACGCGTTCTCATCAGGTCTCACGTCAGCGAGAAATTTTTGCAGCCGCGCCTTCAACGGTATGACCTCGTCCACTAAGTTAAGCCGCAATCCAAACTCCGTTTGCAAGAGTTCCAAGACATCGTTCTCGTCACGCATCACCTTCTTCTCCACAATGCCCTTAGTAGGAGACCAGCGAATGAACGTGTCGTTCCTCAAGCGAGCCCAACAGCCCTCCGTCCGTCGCCCCGCTAGGAGCAGGCGTCGCATGGAACTGTCCGGGTGCGTGCACGAGTACCAGCTCAGCGTGGAGAAGTCGATCCAGTCCAGGTCGTACGGTTCGATCATGTAGAGTCCCTTCAAGCTGCCGCTGATGGTTGGGACAGCCACCTCGATCCTGCCCGCCGCATCGACCACGCGGACGCCGAAAGGCGCCGCGTCTCCCTTGAGCGGCAGCGCCTTGTGCAGGCCAATGAGTCCCATACCCACGTCGGCGACGCAGCGGTCACCGTTGGGAAGCTCAACAATGGGAACAGCGTGGGACATGCGCGCACGCTTGGTCGAGTTGTCTGGAGCACCGATGCGGAGACGCGCCGAGTGGAGCTGCGCTTTATATCCGAGCGAAACCAGCAGTCGAAAGAACAAGGGGTTCAGCTCGAAGCAGTAGCCGCCGCGGCCACGCCGGATCAGCTTGTTGAAGACGGTCTCGGCGTCTATGGCAATGCGCCTGTCCAGATGAACGTCGAGGTTTTCGAAAGGGACGCGCTCCAAATGTGTGCTCACCAGGGCGTCGAGATACTCCCTGTTCAGCTCAGTGGGCTTGGACATGCCCAAGTGCTTCAGGTACTCCTGGACTCGCTCTTCGCTGAGGCCGTCCATCATTATCGGTCCTGGTGCTTATGCGCCGTTGGCCGTAGAATCATACAACGTGCCTCTCCAGGTGGTTCCTGGTCGCTTGCATGTCTTGCTAAGGCCTGTGCTTCCGTGCTATCTCCATTCCTGCGCCGCCTCAAGCGCAATGAAGGAAATTTTGCATGCTCTGTTACAATGCAATAGGAGCCATTGCTCGTCTACTTCACCCCTCTCTTCTTCTAACGCACGGCGAATACATATTCGTATGCAGGCTTTTCTACCAGGCACATTATAAAATGTTAGTAAACTATACTGACTCTGACATTTGCTTCCAATACATATTTTTTAAAATCTCATAGCTGGAGGGCGAGTCGCGAAGCTGCTCTTTCGTTAAGCATTGTGTATTAGCGCTAACGATCGAAATTTTCTTCGTCGTCTCTGGATCGTCGGGGCGTCATCCAGATAAACCGATCTCTCTGACGGGAGGTGCAATGGGTTAGCAGCGGCTTGAGTTGTCCTTACAAGTCGTGTAGTATCAAGTCTGACAAGACTGACCTGATACTCTTAAATTGTGAAGTAAACATCTAACTGCAAATTTTATATCAAGTGCTTTATGATTAGCTTTCTTGTGGAGAAAACATTTTACTTGGACTAGCGGTGCTCCTTCTTTCCATTCGGTGTTGTTTCCAAGGGCCTCCTCTCCCTATTTCAGCGATCACAGCGAACCTCCGCCGCGAGGGCAGTTCAGTCGTTTTGTCGTGAGTGAACTTTGAGACGTCGGCTGTTGGTTTGGTGATGAAATTCGTAACTTTCAGGCCACTCCACCGTTTTTGGTGAGGGTCTGAGTGCAGCGGTTCGGTAACAGTTCGTCTATTTTACGTGGGATACGAAAATTTAGCGCCAGAGAGTGCAACCGCCTCGCCGAAAGGAAATGAATTGTTGACGTCAGTTGGCTGCTTGTAGGCAGTGACCGCTCACGCAGCTGCCTAGACAGTAAGCCCCACCAGGGCTACGTCATCGACACAGGTGGGGCCGGCTTGGTGTGGAGATAGTCGGTTGCTGACAGCGTGGAGGAGCAGGAGAACAGGTACCGCTGTTAAGAGAGGAGGTTTTAATGACCATCCTTTAACACTTAGCGTGAACCCACATATAGGCACTAACACTTGACAGGTTTATTGGAGGAATGCAGCACCTTCTATACCAGCAGAAAGGCTGCGTGAATGAACACAAATGAAATAGAAGTTCTCACAGAACAAACACAAGTAATGCGCGGGCAGGTAGTGCTGCCTATTAAAGGTCAACATTCTTCATTTCATCTTTGCCTCGCAATAGTGGCTGTGTGCTTAGGGCGCTTGACTGCTGAGCCCGAGGGCACGAGTTCGATCCCCGCCGAGACTGCCGCGTTTCGATGGAGGCGAACCGCAATGTGCCCGCGTACTGTGCGATGTCAGCGCATGTTAAAGAACCCCAAATTGCCAAAATTAGTCTGTAGCCCTCCATTACAGCGTCCCTCACAGCCCTCATTGCTTTAGGACGTTAAACCTCATATGCTGTTCCTTTTTGAGGCGATAGCGTTATACTTCACATCAAGCGCTATCACATCACAACCTGCCCACCGTATAGTGAGCAAACTGCCCACCGTGGCAGGTGGCAGTTAAATTAATGATTGGGCACTCGGGAAGAGCTACCTGGGCCGAACAAAGGTCACCGCTGGGAGCACCTGCAATCGCAGAGAAGTTGCGCATCCCTTAATCGCTGCACCACTGCGCCTCCTATAGGAGGGGTAGGAAGACTCCGAGGGATATCTGAATGTAAAGTATAGAATGACCTCCTGCATGCATGGGAATTGACCCATTACGCTACCGCGTCATACCCTTAAGCCTGAGCTTATATGTCCCCTCCAGAGGTGGACAACCTCATGTGGTTTCGACCTCATGAGGTCGACCTCATCCTCAAAATAACCTCAATGTCACGTCGTGAGGTGAGGTTGAGGTGAGGTCGGCGACGGCTCGAAATTTTGTGAGTGAGGTCATCAAATCAGACCTCAACCTCACGCGTGAGTTTGAGGTTGAGCGAGGCCGTCATTCAATAAGGTCGAAATTTTGACGTCGCGATTTTTTGCAGCTGCCACGTCTTACTCCAACGAGTGCCGCTTCCAAAGCGGAGTTGCAGCGCATCACCGCAATGACGCTTGGTGTTCGGTTTCCTCTGTCTAGACAACCGGATGCCGCAGTCCGCTCTTTGCTTTCGGTGCTTCGCCGTAATGTCCGTTCAGCCAGAGCCGACAGGAGGACGCACCCTTCTGGTCTTCCTGGAAGGAGTGCTGCTGTCACAGCACGCCACTCTCCCTCCCCCTTGCCTCGCTGGCGCCGCACCCGTGGCTACCTGCCGGTCGGCTCGAACTCCCGAGAGCGCGCAAAGCACGTAACTCACGTTTACCCGCGGCAGCTTTGTTTGATACCGCAAACAAATAAGTTCAGTCCAACAAGCACGCAATAAATTCGTCGCAGCGCGGATGGCCCCAAGCAAGACTGCATCTTGTTCATGCTCGTTGCCGGCGCTGACGTCATGGCTCTTGCCTTGCAGTCGAATAAAAAGAATCCTGCTGTACATTACAAGCTGACTTAACAGAAACTGGAGTAGTCGGCACAGGCGAGAGAATACGATTAAGGCTGTTCCTAACAAGGATATCTGCTGATTTGATTAAAAAAAGCACGAAGCCAGAAAAGCCTGTATAACACCGTAGAAGCTTTTGATCGGTGACTTCCCCTTTCGAATCTCACACTAATTATCTATATTCCCGTTACGTAATGCAAGCTGATGCAAATATAATTTCACTTTTTTATCCTTCCAAATAACCTTCCTTTTAGTCTCCGGCTCCTTGTTCCTACCCGGAAATTCGCTTATTATGCCGAAACACCGCAAAACGAGGTGAACGCGCCAGCATAGCGGTGTTATGGCGCGTTCACACTTGGACATTCGGCGGCGAGAGCGAGCGGAATCCGCTTCCGCGGCAGAGATTCCGCCGAAATACCCAGCGGAAAGGCCGATCGGTCCAGGACCGAATTCTGAAGCCGGAAAAAAATCCGCCGAATCTCGTCAGACAATAGGAAGGCGAGTATCCGCGGCGACAAACATGGCGGCGCCCTTCGATGCAGGACGCCTCGCTTCGGACTGGATTCGTCGCTGTTACTGCATTTTCAGCACGTTCACCGGCCATAAAAGAGCCAGCGGTCTTTCGCTTTGTCTTATCTCGCCCATAAGAAAACGTTTGAGCGATAAATTTGCTTTAATTTTTATTTCGGGTGACGATTCTTCCCCTTTTAGGCTTAAGAGGGGCGTCGAGTTGTTGACAACAATGGTTCCTGTCCTAACCACCAGATGGCACCACTGGGCGTTTAAAAAGTGAGAATGTTAGAAATGTCGTAACGTCCGACAAAATAGCTGCATTTAGCGTACGCAAGCGTGCATAAGGTTTTGGTATGTAGACAGCATCGATTAACCTCTTGCCACATCTGTGAACGCCGTGAGCAGACGACACACACACGATGAGCGGCGATGCGGTGGCCGGGAAGTGTGAACGAGACAGCATTTCGGCGGCCGCGGATTCCGCTTCCTCTCGCCGCAGAATGTCCAAGTGTGAATGCGCCATTACAGCGGCGAAAAAATGCAAAAATATAATGAATGTATGGTGATGTGGCAGCTGATTCTTTTTTCTTTTTTTTAAATGAAGATGTGTGAATAGAAGTGATCACATGCTCTCGCTGTGCTGCTGAGTCATTCTTTCAAACCTTCTAATATGACGTTTAAAGGGGCACACTGTTCTTCGCTTCTGTTTTTAGTGTGCGATTTTTGTTTGTACGTTTCTAATCATTCTTTTTTCTTCTCTCGCATGGGATCAGTTAGGTTGGAGGCCTGCCTTGCAGACGACCAGCCACTACACGTTATCTTTTCTTTAACTATTTTGCAGAGACCCATCGTTCACGTTAAACGGCTTCGTAGAATGCTCACGCTGTGCTCGCGAGTAAACGACGTCGGGGATGCTGGCCTACCATTGATTAGTTCAGGTTTGAAGGAAAACGAGTGCTTGATTTAAAGCAGCTTGTTTCAGACTGGTTGAAGAAATGGTACCCAAAATGCTGTTGAGGCGCATGAGTATTTAGGCGTTTTTTTTAACCGGGGGGGGGGGGGGGGTTCTCGGAAAAAGATTTTGCATTGGGGAAATTTGAGCGGATAGCCATAGTGCTCTTGACAGACAGAGCGGTTCATGCCCACTCTAGGCCAGGTGTTTTGACCCGTGGTATTTTAATAGTTGGCACTATGTTCGAAGACGTAATCTAGCCCTTTCTTTCAAAATGCCGCGGGATCACCGAATCATCACAGAATTTCCACGATTTCGAAACCATTACCATCGCCAGCCCCACCGCGGTGGCTCAGTGGTTAGGGCGCTCGACTACTGATCCGGAGTTCCCGGGTTCGAACCCAACCGCGGCGGCTGCGTTTTTATGGAGCAAAAACGCTAAGGCGCCCGTGTGCTGTGCGATGTCAGTGCACGTTAAAGATCTCCAGGTGGTCGAAACTATTCCGGAGCCCTCCACTACGGACCTATTTGTTCCTCTCTTCTTTCACTCCCTCCTTTATCCCTTCCCTTACGGCGCGGTTCGGGTGTCCAACGATATATGAGACAGATACTGCGCCATTTCCTTTCCACCAAAAACCAATTATTATTATTATTATTATTATTACCATCGCCACCTATAGGGAAGTGGCGGAAACGGGGGAGGTTCTTGACCTCCCACAAACAATCAGCATCATCATCCCTAATTATTAGCTGCAAGTATTCTTTTTTTCCAACACAATAATTGCCTTCGGTTGCTGGGTAATCTACAATATTTAATTTAATATTCGGCAACATTTAATTTGGTAGCGGTATATCAGACATCCCCGGGCTCATAAAGATACACTGTTGGCATCCTCATCCTCGCCATCACCTCGAGAGTCAAAGGCATGTGTCGTTGCATGATCTTTGCAGTATGTCATACATGAGAACTGGCGCGTTTACCTGCTGGACAATCCGAATGTCATTAATGTGGACCGAGTTGTGTGATGCGGTTGTGTTATGACCTTTGTAATGCGTCATGCGCGCGTGTGTAATAATGTGGGATCCATATGAATGTTGAAATGCGGGTGGAAAAGGGGTGGATGGGGGCCTAGCTGTTATGACGAAAAATCACATCGTTGTCACGTGAATAATCGTGATGTCATATTAGAGCGTTGTCACGTGACTTGTTTGACGGCAGATTACATCGTTGTCACGTGACCTGGTATGACGTCAAGCTCACATTATGTCATTACTAATTATACTAATTAGCCTTAGCACTGCCTAAATACATTAACTAGCATTGACGAATTATGTGAAATCATCATTTTCGTCGCTTGACTCCGTCGGCTCGTGACGTCACATGGTGCGGTTTCTGCGGACACTTTTTTGAGGATATTACCTTGAAAGAACCATCTAATGCTTTCGCATTAATAAATGAAGCCGCTCGCTTCTACACAGACACAAATACAACGTGCCTCTGTTGGTGTACTACAGTCGCAGTTAAGTGTTTTCGAAGGCAACATAGAGAGGACGGAAAAGAGCATTCTCGCTATGTCGGATAGAGCTGTATATATAATTGGTTTTTGGGGAAAGGAAATAGCGCAGTATCTGTCTCATATATCGTTAGACACCTGAACTGCGCCGCAAGGGAAGGGATAAAGGAGGGAGTGAAAGAATAAAGGAAGAAAGAGGTGCCGTAGTGGAGGGCTCCGGAATAATTTCGACCATCCGGGGATCTTTAACGTGCACTGACAGAAAATCTAAATATACGGATATGCGTCTGCATAACCGTCACATCGGAAAGTACATCGACGACCAGTTTCTTTATATTCGGTAACTATTCTCAAGCTTGAAAAGAGTATCGTGACCCCCCCCCCCCCCCCCCCTCCTCCCAATTTCTGGTAGATGGTGTAGAAGGGCTGTGTTTGTCAATTGCCGGTTCCTGTGTGGATGAGCGAGAGGCTTCCAACACGAACAAGTATACACGAAGCTGGTTGCCAAATATTGACACATATAAAGTACCCACCGACGTACTGGAGGTAACCGCGTATGGGACACCCCTGCCCGCAGGACATATACTCTGTGAGGGTGATCCCAGATTATAAGCTTCTCCTATTTCGTGCATATCAATAGTATCCGTAAGCACCTTATTAGATAATACCATCATCATTTTGGCTTTCCTGTCTCACAGGATTCTCAGGACTGTTTTTAATTGAAAAACTTCTTAATCGCTTTTTCTTTAGCTTTTCGTTTGTTTTCTGAGGTCGAGCAGCCGAGCTCGACCTCAACCTCACATTGAGGTTGAAGGTGCGGTTGAGTGAGGTCAGCAGTGGCCTCAGGAAAAGTGAGGTGAGGGCGTCTAAGGAAACCTCAACCTCAACAGATGAGGTTGAGGTTCAGTGAGGTCGGCAAATTATTTTTGAGGCTGAGGTGAGGTCCAGATTTTTGAGGTCAAATGCTCACCTCTGGTCCCCTCCATTTTTTTTTAAATCGCAAGAAGCAATGCGGTGGGGAGGGGCGTGACAAGCCCGAGATAGATTCAGGGGCCATAACGGGCGTTCATGCTCGCCAGGCTACGTTCCTGTATCTCACATTTCCACCGCTAGTGAAGATACGTCTGCGAAGATACTTTTTTTTTTTGTGGGCGTGGTGGCTGCGTCATGACCGCCGCTTTGGTGTTAAATTTCCAGGGAGCACTGCGTCCTCTAGCGCGACACCTGCTATTCTTTAAATGACAGCTGTAAGCTGCCGCTGGAGATAACTGCCGCCACGTCGGCTCTAGAAACTGAATTTAGGTTTAGGTTTAGCGATGGGAGCAATGTGACCGGCATTGAAGGAATTAGGAAGGGCTGCTACTAGCATCCCTTTTATCTAAACCTGGAAACAGCTAAAGATTTTGCTCAGTGGGGCTCCGAGCTTCAAATTTCACTGAACGGCTGAACAGGTTCAGTAGGAGAGCTAGTGCGTTCATTTCAGCTATTCTGGTCAGCACTGTATGCATTCCTGTACTTTCGGAATGTCCTTAACCGTGGATTCAGTGAAAGCGATGAAGCCGCTTGGTCATTTCATATGTACCAAGTTACAACGAAAGTTTTTTATATGACCTTGATTATAGCAGAAATGGTGCTCTCAAATGCCACCCAAAACCGCAAGAAGGTGTAGAACGCGCACATATAGGTCAGGTCTCACTGAATTTAAAGCATTACGCATCGTAGTATACACCCGGTTAATTTTGAAAAATTGTTTTCGGTTAGATGAGGTGATGCGCTCATTATAAGACCCCTTTCTTTATGTATTTATGTTCGGAATTGTGGACAAAAGCTGGACGACAATAGTTGAGTTCGGGTATAAATGGGCTTAATCAGCAAAACGTTCCATATTTTGGCTTTTCGTATAATGTTTAGCAGCAAAAGACATTTTGCTATAAACATTCCCCGCCGCGGTGGCTCAGTGGTTAGGGCGCTCGACTACTGATCCGGAGTTCCCGGGTTCGAACCCGACCGCGGCGGCTGCGTTTTTATGGAGCGGAAAAACGTTAAGGCGCCCGTGTGCTGTGCGATGTCAGTGCACGTTAAAGATCCCCAGGTGGTCGAAATTATTCCGGAGCCCTCCACTGCGGCACCTCTTCTTCCTTTCTTCTTTCACTCCCTCCTGTATCCCTTCCCTTAAGGCGCGGTTCAGGTGTCCAACGATATGTGAGACAGATACGGCGTCATTTCCTTTTCCCCCAAAACCAATTATTATTATTATTATAAACATTCGTTTTGCGTGGGGCATAAAATGACCTTTTTTTCTGCGACTTGTTTTCAGAAACAACATCAAAACTGAAATGATAATGACTCTTTACTAATTGTGTTACAATTATTTTTCACGTAAATTGCCATCTCCCGCGCAGCACTTCCGTGTCCGTGCAATACCAGCCTGCCTTCGTATACAATGAAAACATTCATTCACCGTCACGGTGACCTTTTTAAACGCACGAGAGGTTTGGAGCAGGATGTTTTGTAGCTTGGGTATTTTTGATACACTGATACCAATAAGACCCTTAGTTAGTACCCGTGTCTTCAATTCCCGCTCCTAAAATGGACTTATAGGCAATATCCTTTAATTAAGCCGCATCCTGAATATCAAGAGTTAAATCAACAGTTAACTGAAGACACCCCTTTTAAGCCAAGGATGTCTGCTATTTCTTTACCGAGTGTCTTCAGGTTTGTGCACGGGGAATTTTTTTTCTACCAGGTGATTTTCAGGTACAAATCGAGTTTAACCCAATATTTAGGGATTGTGTTCGCTGTGCAAGGGTCGGCTTTAACCGGGATATCCTGAAGAACGAAAGGCCGTGTGTATACTGTGCTCTGAAATACCGCTGCTAGGAAGGGAAATGCTGACATGAACATTTGTGAGCGTTTATCAAGAGAGCGATAGAGAAAGAGGGAGACAGGGAGAGGGTTCACGCAGCTAAGGTTGAAAGCTTGGTCATGCTTGGCAGCATTATGGCGTATATCATTCGAAGTATAGAAAAAGGGGTGGCGGTCCTCACTTCGTGTTTGTTGAGCTGGTATCGCTGGAAATTTTATCCAGGTAACACGTTTAGGCTTAGGCTCACGATGAGGAAGTAAATCCCTCATGCAAACAGCAAAATCTGACACTTAAATCTAGGTGGAGAAAGTAAGTTTACAAGCTAACAATGCCGACTGATGCGGTGGTGATAGTAGCGAATAAAGAAATAACATATCTGCAGCACATGGACTCCGTTACTCAGGAAATTACTTTTGAAGCGAAAGCTTCACTACGCTAGGCAAAGCCTATGACGCCGTGCGTTGCCGGTTCACCTTGAATTGAGCCAGAGGTCAAGTGTGGCTATAGGCCTTACCATACGTGGTCCATCAAGGTGTCCCAGCACTTGACCTTTGACCTTTCGATTCGCCGGTACAGGGAAGTATAATAGGCAGCAGCGTTCATTGGGTGATCAACCTTACGCGATCAAACATTAATTTAACTGCCATCTGCCAGGGTGGCAGGGTGGGCGCGCTGCCTACCCAGTGTGTGTAACGCGCTCAACGTTACAGACGCCAAGCCGCGTCTACTTGCCCGATACCCCACAGCTTTAGCTCTCTAAACAGGTTCAGCAGTACTTAAACCGCAAATAATTTTTTGCACCACCTCTGTGTAGTAGCTTGATGTAATGCGATGGTTTGCAGCCGCACGCTACAAATGCGGCTATTTCGATGTTTGAGGAGGTCACACCAAATTCACTTCCTCTTCATCATTGCAGTTGAGACGTCACCAGCTACAATCCACGCTCGGTGCATGCTCCCTTATTGTCACCTGAGTGGCCACTGCGGATATTTCCAACCCTAGCGGCCACGCAATCTTTTCCTTTTATTTCACAACAAAATTTGATGGCATGGCTGCTTGCGTCACGGTTCATGTTGGTTCAGCAGCAAAATGCGTATTAAGGTGAAAGCCTTTAATGGCTCATACTCGTGGCCATGGATCTGTCCGGCGTCCGTTACATCCAGCAACTAACGAAAGCGTTTTCCTTCCCTTACGGCACGGTTCGGGTGTCCACCAAGATATGTGAGACAGGCGTCGTTTCCTTTCCTAAATTGTCCAACGGGCAAGGCGTCGCGCCGAACAGGCAATGGCGTTCAATGGACCCCTTGGCAACGCTGCCACACCGCTGTCGCTTCCAAATCAAGACGCCTCCTTGACGCCTATCTGGAAGGATGCCGCCTAAACGCTCTTCATAGCCTTTAATCGACATCTTCACCACACATCAGCGACACAAGCAGCAACACCGCGCTAAAGGCTTTCAACTCACCGCACTTTAGGTCAACAAAGTGCCCGCCTGAATTATTTTACCACTGAGATACCCCGGGTTCGATTAGGAATGCTTTTTCCCGCCACGTTATTTAGTCACAACCTTTATGGAACTCGAAAAAAATATGGACTCCCTGAGCGCTGGCTAGAAGGGTACGGCATATAGTGCGGTACATCATCAGTCCACTGCAACAAAACTTACGTGACGTCATCGCTGTTTGCTGTGAAAGGGGCCCGTGACGCCCATAGAGCAATTTATTTTTTTTTACTCTTTCCTGCTTACAGACGCTCCGCTCGAAGAGAAAGAATCCTCTTTGACATTAAAACGCAGTAGCAAGGCAACAGCCGTTCACAATTGGCAGCGAAGTACTGGAAGTGGTATAGGAATACGTCTGTTTAGTGTAGGTAGTGACCGCTGATACGGATAATGGGAGGGAAATAACTAGAAGAATAAGAAAGCGGTCGATCGCATATGGCAGGTTCTCGCAGATCATGAACGGCGCTTTTACCAATATCTCTCAACAGAAAAGTATACATTAGCTGTATCTCTGTACCTTACCGGTACTCACCTACGGGGCAGAAACGTGGAGGCTAACGAAAAGGGTTCAGCTCAAGTTGAGGATAACGCAGCGGGCCTCGGAAAGAAAAATGATAGGTGTAACGTTAAGAGACCGGAAGCGGGCCGAGTGGGTGAGGGAACAAACACGGGTTAATGACATCCTAGTAGAAATCAAGAGAAAGAAATGGGCTTGGGCATGTAATGCGACGGCAAGATAACCGCTTGTCCATAAGGCTAACGGAGTGGGTTCCAAGAGAAGGCAAGCGTAGCAGAGGGCGGCAGAAAGTAAGGTGGGTGGATGAGATTAAGAAGTTTGAGTGGATACGGTGGGCGCAGCTGGAAAAAGACAGGGTTAATTGGAGAGACAGCGGAGAGGCCTTTGCACTGCAGTGGGTGTGGGTGGATGATGATGACGATGTTGGTGATTATGAATCAGTTGATATAGGCCAATCTTGGTTTGTCCACAGCGCCCATTTAAAGTTACCCATATCATTTCATTTCCATAGCTTCATATGCGTTGCTAATGTTAATTTCGCGGCTTAGCTAGCCTGATCTACGGTTTCTGCTGCAGGTCAAAGCTCAGCCAAGCCGCAATCTCGTGCGGCCAAGAACATACTTTTGCTGGGCATTACCACATTCTGCGGTAGTCGGACTATGTCGGACATAGTCGGACGACGTTCGTAGTCGGACGCACGGGGAATGGACGAGGTAGGCTGTGTTGACGTCACAAGATCATGTACTGTCTAGGTGGCGGGTGGTTCACCTGCTTTTCCGCTCACAACACCGTCGAGGACGCCGGACTTTCGGCAGAACGGGAGTCGTGACTGATACACAAGCATAGAGAGACTAATAAAAATTGTGTCACGTATCGCTTGTGCTTTATCCATGCCTTCAGTCACACACAACACACAGAATACACTTGATATACCACTTCAATCACATAGCAATATCATGAATAACAAAGCATATCCATGATAAACAATGCAACAAAATCAATACAAACAGTGTCAAGCATAGGCCACACAGTGCAAGTGCACCTCGTTCATATTTAGCCTAATTACGAGAATACACCGTCATTTTTTTTCTTAATACTGGTACGCGTTTTACCGCACATTCACAAAAAGTATTTATCATACTTTCGTCGAATTACTGTGGTCTGCACTTTTACCGGTGTGACCACTCACAACGGAGGAAGGAAGCATTGATTAAACTAAATGATTAGTTCAAATTAAATTGTTTCCATTATTGAAGGTGCAGATTATTGAGTTAAGCTTGGTGATACTGCACAGAAATTTATCCTATACATAATATATTCGTTCGTGCAGGCGATTGCGGGTATAGTTGAGCATCTTCCGCAAGGCACGCCTCTTTAGTAGGAATTGAATGTTCCTTCACCGAGGTCCTCGTGTGAACCCTGTGAAAGCAGTCAATATGGTCAGGTAGAGCTGAAGCTCGGAAGTGTAAAAAAAAAAAAACGCAGGCACAGATGATGGTCACTCCTCTGTACCTGGAGTTGCTTGAAATGGCAGCCCACCGCAAATGTTTTTCGCGTCGTCTGGGCTACATTTACACTCAAAATAGTTTCTGGGAGAAATTTATCACCCCGTTTTCTGGCCTGAATCAGCCCTGCCGCATGAAACATGCAGTAATACTTTTTTTTTTGCCTTGCTGGTTTTTAAGGACTCTTGATGTGTTTCGTTAAAAAAAAAAACATCAAGGAGAAAAAAAGGACTTTTGAGGACTTTTGATATGTTTCGTTTTCTATCTCTCCCTCCGTTCTCCTTCCCACGTGTAGGGTAGCATACCGGGCGTCACCTAGTTGTTGTTGTTGTTGTTACCCTCATACAATGGCACATGCTAACATAGGGGAATTGGCCAAGAATTGGAGGGCACGGGGAGTTTTTTAGATAAATATTTCCTGGATGAAAACAAAATGAATGATGAGGAAGGAAGAAGTAAACAAAAAGGAACAGCGAAATGAAACGGCAAATGCATGTTGCACGCAGGAGATCGAAACTGAGGTTTATAGCCGAGTGGTTAAATGATAATGATAATTGCAAGAATAAAAGTAATATTGAAAAAAAAGTTTCACGAAGGTACCCGATTTGATTCCATTAAAAAATTTTGGACGGCGGTAAAAACAGACTTGTGGCTGCACCCAAGTATGGTGGCTCCAAACGCAACGATGACTGGGCTGCTCAAACAAAGGCCAAGCTGTTTTAGTGGCTTCTCCAAAAACCGCCTTCTCATCATAGCGTAGCGGCGACAAAACAACAAAAAATGGTCTATGGCTTCGTGCTCACCGCAGAATACGCAGAATACGCCTAGTTAACCTCCCTGCCTTTCCGTTCGTCTCTCCTCTCTCCTCTCTTTGATGTGTTTCGTATGCATATCCCAACTACTCAACTCATCTGCGTTAGCTGGCCTGCCATGAAGAATTACAGGCGTACTGAGCAGACAAAGGGAGGGAAAAGAGGCGCTCGTTTTGACATATATAATGGAAGCTAACAGTGAAGAAACAAAGGCGCTTATGGGGATTTTTTTAATAGTGGTGTTCATCACTGGCAGCTCAATAGGTATTTATTTAAACATACTTGATTAGAAAGCAAAAAGAAAAAACAATCACATGCCGTCGGTAGGATCATTTGTTCTGAAAAAAAAAATTGCTGTTGGCCTGTTTTCACGTCCTAGGCGGCGCGGATTAGAGTGGTAGGCTTTCAAGAGGCGTTACCAAATGGCTGCCACTCAGGTTTCTAAGAATGTGCAGAGGATGCACAGACACTGCGGGCACCGAACTCGCTCGGAGTCAGTATATTACTTGCATGCTCCACAAAGTCGGGATTTAACACTTGGTGATCCTTCTCTTGGGTGAAAAGTGAGATAAATTGGTTCTTGGGGAGATGAAAGACGTAGTAATTACCCCACTTCTCGGTGGACACTTAAACCGCTATGTGAAGGAATGAAGGAAGGTTTCAGTAAAAGAAGAAGGAAGGACAGAAGTGCCGTGATGGAGGGCTGCGGAATGATTGAGACCACGTGGGAATTTCTAACGTACACTGACTTTGCAAAGCACACGGGTGCGTTTTAGTGCTCTCAAGCCCGCATTTCCGGAAAAAAGAGGTTTGTCGTTCTGGTCCTCCGGTTAACTGGTTTTTGACACCTGCCACAATGAGCAGATTGTGATGTATCACAGTCACGTGACCTCGGTGGAAGGTGGGCCACCTGCTGTTCCGTTCGCGACACGGCCTTCGACGGCGACGAGGCCGGAGCTGTGCAGAACGGGAGCCTTGGCTGATATGTACGCATAGAACGGCATTAATCAACATTGCAGCATGTACACAACACGAAGAATGCACGTTATATACACCACTTCACTCACAAAGCAATATGGGGAATAACAAAACATAACCACGATAAACAATGCAAATAATGGCCACACAGACCTAGCGCCCCTAATTTGCATTTGGTCTAACTTCGAAAACAGACCATCAATTGTTTGTGTTCAGCCCCCATCGAAACACGACCGCCACGGCCAAGTTCGAACCCGGGCACTCTGGCTCACTAGCCGAGAGCCCTGAACACTGAGCTACAGTGGTAGGTGAAAAGTAAGATTCACTGCGCGGGGAACGTTTTGCGGGCAACGATATCGCCGCCCCGCCGTGGTGGCTCAGTGGTTACGGCGCTCGACTACTGATCCGGAGTTCCCGCGTTCGAACCCGACCGCGGCGGCTGCGTTTTTATGGAGGAAAAACGCTCAGGCGCCCGTGTGCTGTGCGATGTGAGTGCACGTTAAAGATCCCCAGGTGGTCGAAATTATTCCGGAGCCCTCCACTACGGCACCTCTCCTTCCTTTCTTCTTTCACTCCCTCCTTTATCCCTTCCCTTACGGCGTGGTTCAGGTGTCCAACGATATATGAGACAGATACTGCGCCATTTCCTTTCCCCCAAAACCATTTATTATTATTATTATTATTATTATTATTATTATTATTATTATTATTATTATTATCATCGCCGTGTATGTGGTGAAATGAATGATTTAAAAGTCTTTTTCCTTTTTTTCTTCAATCATTTCACCCCCCCCCCCCCCGCCCCCAGGCCGAGAGCCAGGGCGGAGGAAGTAATGTGACCTTGAGAAAACCGGTAGGAACCCTGGAGTACTCGAGATCGAACCCAGCACTTCCCGAATGCAAGCCGGATGCACTAATCAGTTTTGTGGACTGGAGTGTAAGCGGTAGGAGAAAATTATGTGAAGCGCTGAGTATGCTGCTGGGAGGAAACGCTTAAAACTACTGCAACAAACATTCGCGCAAACATCTGTGAGCCCTCGTTCTCCGGTGAACCTTCGCTTGCCGGCTTTTCAGGCGAAGAGGCAGATATTTCATATTTGTTAACCAAAGTTCTTCTACTACTGCACCATGAAGATGAATAATGCTCCGCAGTTCAGGCAAATATGCACACATAAATGTCATATTTGTGGAACGAACTTCTTGTTCTGTGGCATCGAGAAAGGGAACATGAAAACTGACCGATAAGTCACTGCATATCGGACTGGGAGTTACTGTCGCCGGATGCTGCAGGACGAGCAGCAGCATGGATTGAAGTTGTGTCCACAGCTATAGGTTCCAATGTACGTACATACGCAAGCTTTCGAAAGCTCGGGCGGCTCCAGAAACAGTGCTGGCTGACGAGTTTGTCAGTTTATTTATTGACAATGCGCTTCAGTAGACTCCGAGGAATTTGTGAAATCAGCTGCATATGCACAACAAAAAAAAGCGCTTGCTTTCATGTGCACCATGCTTATTTGGAATATGAGTTCAAAATCGCGAAATTAAAAAGCGTACTTGAATCTTGTCGTTCAAACTATGCTGCTGGTCCTGACACAATTATGTAAAGCATGCTTCAAAACATTGGAACCAAAGGAACAGCTGTACTGTTACAGATATTTAACGACCTGTGGGTCAAGGAGACCATGCCCCAGTATGGAAGACTGCTCGTGTGATTCCCGTCTTAAAGCCGTGTAAATATTCCCTGCTTCTCCACTAATCTCGCCCCGTGACCCTGAGGAGCTGGATATGCGAAGCAATGGAGAAGATGTCTGCGGCAAGGCTTCACTGGCGGTGTGACGAGGCTGGAATCTTCTCGGAGTACATGACAGGCTTTCGTAGGCGTCGATGCACAATGGATGGTTGGTTGGTTGGTGGGAGTTTAACGTCCCAAAGCGACTCAGGCTATGGGGGACGCCGTAGAGGAGGGCTCCGGAAATTTCGACCACCTGTGGTTCTTACACGTGCGTCGACATCGCACAGTACGCGGGCCTCTAGAATTTCGCCTTCGTCGAAATTAGAGTGCTGCGGCCGAGATCGAACCTGCGTTTTTCGGGTAAGCAGCCGAGCGCCATAATCACTGAGCCACCGCGGCGGTAGAAACGGTCTTGTCATGCTCAGGAGACTTTTATTGTTTCTCATTAATGCTGCTGTGGCCCCTTTCGTCGTTCCTTGATTTTCCATTCAGCACCTTTCCCGATCTTCGCCGGTCAGAGGAGATGAGGAGCGCATATCAAAGCAAGGGCTGCATCGAGCCACGTGCTCGCTTTAGAGGGGCGTGAAAAGGTCATGCTTCCTCCCACGCTTCCCCCGCCCTTCGTAAGCGCCCTGTACTGTTATATTTTTATGTCCGTGATGCTATGCTACACGTGAGCATATCTCATATGCTTTCATTCTAACAGGTGGTGTTATGTCACTGCGCCTAGCCTGTCCTGCGCCGGTGAGAATATGTGCCAGATACATAGGCTCCGAACGTCGATTGCAGGTTCGCTTGAATGGAAGAGCGTTCGCGCGGAGAGCCTTTAACGAGTAGCTTAAAGGCTCATCATTCTGACTCTAGTGATGCTTGTGAAACTATTCGACTATCTGCCCGATGGCTGATATGTAGGCTGCTTTGCAAAGATTAGATCAAGCCCCGTATGGGTTGCCCCGGGAAGCCTTGTGGAGTGAAACTGCAGGCATCCGCAGTAACAGACACCACCAGTTCAGCGGTGCTCGTTCTCGAACCAGCTGCGCTGAGCCCACGCTTATCGTGCCAGGCGTGCGAAGGAAGGCAGAAAAAATGATTCATTGCAACGGCGTGCTCCAATGCTCACGTCTGGATTTCAACGCCCATTTTACAATGAGCAGTGCGACTGCATGGTGCCGCCAGATCTGCCACCAAAGAAAAATAGCAGCTGCACAGAATGTACGGTCTAGGGTTTGTCACAGCTCCAAACCACCAACCCTGGTGCACCACTTGTAGGCGAGATAGCTCCGACTAATTTGGTTTGTCTTCAACCTGAGCACTTTGCAAAGTTTTGCTTGCGTTTCCTGAGGCAAGCGCCACCCGCCGTCCGACCGTACCACATTATTCATGGAAGTGTTTATATTTTATGTCCATTTGCTGACCACATGCAGCACACGTGTTGGGGGCCGGTATGTTCTTTCTTCTTTGAAAACTAGTTACGTAATGTAAGAATAGCTTGCCGCCTTGTCCACGTGAGCTTATCTCCGCCGTACTTTGCACGCCTGTCCAGATAGGTCTGAAACTGTGTAGACGGTTGGATTTTTTTCCAAGTCGATTGCACATTGCACACCAGACGTTCGTTGATGCGAACCAGATATATTGTGCCGATTACCTCGTGTGCCGATTACCTTGCCGATTTCTTACCGATGAGCCGTTTGTGCGAACTAATTGATGTTTCTTCACCGTATGATGAAGGAAATCGCTTTTTAAGCCTACGACGACAATCCCCAGTGCGTTGCGCGGCTTAAATTTCGGGTATTTAAAAAAAACAATTTAGAAATAAGTTTCGAAAGCAGATTTATTGAAATGGAAAGTCTCTGGAAAACACTGTCAACCGCGGCGGACCTGACTAAATCCGGGAATTTGTAATTAGCTCGCTAAAAACTAAATCTCCTGAACAAACTTTATAACTAGCATTTTCTGGTAGAGCTAATGATGAGTTAGTAGCAATGAGGGAAAAACGATACCATACCGGTCTCTCAAGCGAAACAAGAAGGCGTTCTCTAAACCTCTGCAGCCAGTGGAAGTTCACAGCATGCAGAGGAAGTTCATAGCATACGCAACGTCCGCTGGAATGCTTATGGCGTCTACTTTTGACATGTGTGCGTTATTTTAACCAGGGATGCACCTTCTTTTCCTCCTCTCTTGGAAAAAGAGAAAGAAATGTAGAAGTCGTTGTTAACTATGCATATGTTTAACTAGTGGCTCCACTAACGAACTTTCTGACATAGCTGAATTTATGGAAGAATCTCGACTTTTCTGTCTTTCAAGCTTTATTCGGACGCACCTCATTAATGAGTAAGTGCAACAAGACAGGTTTGAACCCCACCGGATCAATATAGCGAATTGTGACATTATTTTCAATGGCACCGAATATATGAACGCTCGAACATTTAAGCTTTAGGTAGACCACCATGACCTGATACTTTTTGAGAGCCAAAAAGATAACGTCACTGTTATTAACGAAAGGAAAACTCAAACTAATTTCTACAACAATCACCAGCTATCACTGAGAGGCTAGGCAATTTTCGGTCATCCTACCGGCACTAGTTATACTGGGCTTGGTAGTTGAGACGTTTTTTGTAAGAGAATCAGTTCAATGCGCGCTTTGCAATTGCGCAATTATTTGTGAAAGCGTTAATTATCGTTTGCATGCTTGCACTTGCAATAAAAACACTGTTGCAAGAAAAAGCTTTCGGTCCACATCAGCATTTTGCTCCACTAGTTATCACTAAGATTTAAATTCTCCTGGAGGCTTCGCAAACGAACGTGCAAAGGTGCGACCTCGTCCGCTGCGTACAAACGCAAACTGGACGCGTTCCAATATGACGCATGGCTCGGTTTTCGATGATGCCATTATCGGCAGTCCATCTGATAAAGCAGTTGCTTTTGAGATAAAGCCAACAGCCGGCGGCCGTTGAGAACCGGCATTCGTCGCATAGCGCTGAACGGTGGGTTTAGCGGAGCGGGCAGAAGTCCATCGCGTCAAGATTGTACGGTTCAACGGTATAAAATATATCCCAGCCGCTTTTGCTGGCGCGGACGGGGACGTCTAATTTTCCTTTACACTCCAAGTTGTGGATGACAGAGAATGGCGTTACAACTGTCCATTAGGGATCACCGCATGAAGACGGTCATTAGTGACTCAAAATGCGTGATCACCGGCTATCAGAGGGGTGAAGTGGATAAACTCACCTCCTCCCTACTCAAAAATTACACACCTCCATCCACCACCAACCTTGTATAGGTGACGGCCGACTTCGGCTGCTCAGGAAACGAGAAGGCGGACGAATATGCCCGAGGGCAAAGCAACCGAGCCGTCTGCGTAGATGAGCCGCCGGCGGAGCCACCCGCCACATACGAGATTACAAATATATATAGGGAAAGCTCTCCCCCTATCCTCTCTTCCTGTCCCCTCACCTCTTTCATTTCATTTCTCCATTCTGCCTGCTATCCTTTATTCCCGCTGCCCCAGCTCAGGTGCTTCCAGTATCGATGGCAGATGCTGGGGCTAGAAAAAATCTTTTCCTTCCTTTATATTATTCTTTTAATAACAACCACTTACTACTGGTATAGAGAAAGCAGACGACTTGACCCAGGCCTACACCCAGAGCTTACCAGGGCACAAGCAACGGCTCTTAGAAGAGCTCCGAAAAAAATTCTTATGAGCCCATATTGTTTGGCCTTAATTACAAAAGGTGAAGTTAATCCAATTTGCCAAGTTCGTAACCGAAACCTTAACGCAGATTGTAGTATTATCAAGTACGCGCGATATATTATCAAGCAACCAGGATGATGTATAGCAGGAGCAAAGACTTTCACACGTGCTGCTTATCATGGCCAGTCATGTGACCTTTGCTGTCTTTATAAAGCCAGCATTACACCCAGCAATACACGTTCTTTCCTCTGTCACTATCCAACGGCTACGTTCCGTTACTTCAGTGGCGACGAGGATGGGATAGCTGCATGATGATAGCCAGGCCACCCGAATTCGACGGTACTACTGGTAGCTGGAGCAGTGCCGTGTTCGTTTGGAGGCCTTTTTTGAGGGCCACGGCATCATAGATCCCGGAAAAAAGCCTGCTCTTCTAGTGTCGGCCCTGAGCGACAACGTGGTTCGCGTGCTTCAAGGCCAGTGCCAGTCGGAACCGGTGAACAGCTTGAGCTACGAAGTCGTCATACAGCACCTGGACAACCACTTCGACCCACAAGCAAATGAGATTGCAGCAAGCTACGCTTTCTTTATGCGGAACCAAGCGGAAGGCGAAAAGGTACGGGACTATATCACCGACCTAAGACGTCTCGCAAAGGACTGCAGTTTCGAGAAGTTTTTGGACCCCATGCTGCGGGACCGGATTGTCTGCGGAATCCGTGAAGAACAAGCTTGACGACACATGTCGCAACAGAAGTTAACCCTTAATTCCTCTAAAATGAACTAATCACGAGCACAACCTGGACACATTTCTTACTGTGTAAATAGTTTGTACATATTACTTCTCCCCCTGTCCTCTATTCCTGTCCCCTCACCTCTTTCATTTCATTTCTCCATTCTGCCTGCTGTCCTTTATTTCCGCCGCCCCAGCTCAGGTGCTTCAGTATCGATGGCAGATGCCGGGGCTAGCAAAAATCTTTTCCTTCCTTTTTACTATTATTTTTAATAAAACCACTACCACCACCCTGGTCCGGGGACAGAAACCCAAAAGCAGTTCAGCTGGCGATTTCCCTCTTTCCAAAGGTGTGGTTCTATAACGGAATAAAAACTTGATTAGTTGTTGTTGCAATTTACCTGCTGAATTCTTTCGAAGCCCTTACATTACCGTCCTCACGGCCTGCTCCGCCAACCCATTTGACTGAGGATGGCATGGGGCTAATCGGACGTGTTTCACATGACTTTCCTGCAAGAAACTAGACATGGTGGCACTTGCAAACTGTGGTTCGTTATCCAATACCAAGCAGTATAGTAGGCCAAACCATGTGAAAATACCCTGAAGTTCTTGAATGGTGGTGTCTGCTGTGGCGGTCGTCAAAGGTATGACCTCCATCCACTTTTTCTCGCCGTAACGAGCTCGCCGCCAGCCACGATCTCATATACTGGGGTCATTGAGTAGTGTTGCCGGAGGCGGGGCAGCGATGCATGCTAAAGGAAAAGCACGACAGTCACCCCGGTATCACAGCCATGAAGCGCACAGCTCGAGCGTTAGTTTGGTATTCTGGACTAGATAGGGACATCGAAGTGTTGGTTCAAAGCAGCCCTCAATGTATTCAATGCTGGCCCATGCCGGCTGCTGATGTTCCGTCTCCATGGCCGGTGAGCAACAAACCATGGTACAGGTTGAATATGGATTTTGCAGGCCACATGAATGGCTACCAAATTTTCGTTTTGGTTGACGCCGAGACAAAGTGGATGGAGGCCATACCTTTGAAGACCGCCACAGCAGAGACCACCATTCAAGTACTTCAGGGTATTTTCGCACGGTTTGGCCTACCATACTGCTTGGTATCGGATAACGGACCACAGTTTGCAGCTGCCACTATGTCTAGTTTCATGCAGGAAAGCTATGTGAAACACGTCCGAACAGCCTCACACCATCCTCAGTCAAATGGGTTGGCGCAGCGGGCCGTGCCGACGGTAAAGGAAGGGCTTCGAAAGAATTCAGCAGGTACATTGCAAGAACGACAAATCAAGCTTTTATTCCGTTATAGAACCACACCTTTGGAAGGAGGGAAATCGCCAACAGAACTGCTGTTGGGTTTCTGTCCCGGAACCAGGCTGACAGCTTCACTCATGGACATCAAGGTCACAGAAAATGATTGCGGTGAACCTGTTCCAGCAGCGACAAAATCACCAACACGGTTTGAACCGGGAAAGCCTGTGTGGTCGCGCAAGTTTCGGTCTGCTCGGAAATGAATGCCTGCGACTGTAGTGTCCTCGACGGGAGCACGCATGGTTACTTTGGAAACACCGGAGGGATCGCAGCGGCGCCACGTGGACCAACTCAGGCCTCGGCTCGACGTGAGGTCGTCACCTAGCAAGGCGGTCCCAGTCCGGACCCACGACGAAGCTCAAAGTAGCTCTGAGCAGGCAGAAGATCATCAAGGTACGGAGGCACGGGAGGTCCGCTCTCAAGCCAAAGATCAACAACCACCACGTCGCTCGACTCGCCTACGGGAGCCACCAGATCGTCTCACGTACTCCAGGTTAGGCGGAAGGGATGTAGTATTACCATGTACGCGCGATATGTTATCAAGCGCAGGCTTATATATAGCAGGAGAAAAGACTGTTTCACACGTGCCGCTTATCATGGCCAGTCATGTGACCTTTGCTGTCTTTATAAAGCTAGCAACACCCAGCAATAAACGTTCTTTCTTCTGCCACTACCCACCGGCTACGTTCCGTTACTTCACAGATGAACATATTCTCTGGGGCTACGAGAGAAATCCTCCTCCAGAAAGCTCCTGCCATATCCATCAGCTGACAGCTGGGAAAGATTATACGCAACGAAAACCAACAAGTACATGCGAACATCGCATATTGGATCCTCGAGGTCGCCCCTTCATGGGGGCCACTTGGGGCAACAGCGGCCTAACGGCGAAAAAAAAGGCCAAACAAAGTTTATTCCTCCCCCTCGTCGTCGTTCATACGGAGCGCCCGATGCAAGTTGACCTGAATTATGGAGAAGTTCACGAGACAACTGTCACCCTTGGAAAGATCACTGTGCACCGTATTGGAAAGCTGCGTCGACTAAGGCGAGTCGTCTGGAGACTTAGAAAAAAAAGGAGGTTTTGAGGAAAGGCAATGGAGCAGTTACTGTCTCACTTCTCAGTGGACACCCGAACCATGGCGTGAGGGAAGGGATAAAGGTGGGAGGGGATGAAGAGGAAAGAGGACAAAGAGGCGGAATAATTGCGACCATCTGGGGATCAATAACGCGCACTTACATCGCGCAGAACGCGGATGCGTTTTGATTTTCGTCCGCAGACCTGGAGCAAAGGCGGGCAGCGCGTAGCTGCACGCGGCAACCGAGTGCCCGCAGTAGTCGACCGAAGAGGGAGTTGAGCTCGAAGCAGTAGCCTCAGCGGCCACGCCGTGTCACCTTGCTGAAGACGATCTCGGCATCTAGGCTGATGTGTCTTTCCAATAGAACGTCCAGGTTTTCGAAAGTGGCACGTTCTAAATGCGACCTCACGAGGATGTCGAGGCTGTCCCGGTTAAGCTCGGTTCGATGGGCTTGGAACTCCTCAAAGATCTGTTGTGGTGCAGCCCTTGTTCTTCGGACAAAGTTTCCAACGAAGATGTCTGCTGGTTCGAATTTTTCCCAGCAAAAAAGTTGATGGGTTGTGCGCACTGATTTCATATGTTAAGGCAGTGGGCCTTGTTTCCCTTTACATTCCAGGCAAATATACCTCTGAATGACTGGAGAAGATGTACACAGGAAGGCTTCTGAGGACTCTTCTGGCTTACTCTAAGAGTAAAATATTTTACTTGTCCGCGTGTGCTAAATCTTTCTTACTCTGCCTAACTTACTCTGACTGCTGCTTCGCTTTCCCGCAGACGCAGAAGGCTCGCTGCCTCTATTTCTTCTCAGCAGCTAGACTTCTGCGTTCCGACTAGGGAAGTTAGGGTAGCCTTCCGTGCTTTCAGGGTTCACGCATACGTAGCCCGAGGTAATTGCAACACTGAATATCCTGTCCCATGTGGGACATACACACTGTTCGGCAATTATACGCACGTCGTAGAATGCTCCTCACAGCTAAATCAGTCAATTGGTCGAGCTAAAATTTCTCAAAGAAATGGAATTTGGTCGGCAGAATTGTTTTTTACATTTGTTTGGAGCAGTTGCTTGAATCAATAAGAAGTCGGATATTTCCATCGTCCACAGCGACGACGAAACGAAACAAGCCGCTCTATAAGAGATTGCACCGGTGTCGCCATCTCGTTGGTCGACCGTGGAGATTAGGCGAAGGACGGGGTCTTTTAAGGGAGGTTGTTTTCCTAAGAGTGACCTCTCAGCGCTGTCAACGGACCACTCCCATTCCATAACCGGACAGTCGCTCTGCGGGCAGACCGACGATCTAGGTCCCTCCTCGGCAGTGCTGTGTTCCTCTTGTGCGCTGTTGTGTAGTGTCCTGAGGAACCTCCTCTTGTCATCACCACCTCCAGTAACAGCCAAGTGCCCTAAACACCCACATGGTGTGTGCCGCGTTGCCTTTCTCAGATACCGCCTCTCTCTCCTCCCATGCTCCTCCCCCCGGCTCTGAGCAATGATCACCGCAGAGGGCAGCAGAAAATAGAGCCACCCCCCACCTACATTGAAGCGACATTGGGAGGTTTGAAGACTCCTCAGCAATTTCTTTATCAATGAGCACAAAAAAGCATAAGTCAGGCAGGTTCCTCTCCTCCCTTCACTCCCTTCTCTTCTTTTCCCGATTCAGCCAGACCACTTGAAGACTCCAGATTATAAAGTGCCGAATTTATTGACTTTTATTCACAATTGCGGTGACACCATTTTGCCGTCGGGATGCGGCCTCTCGTCTCGGCATCCACGACACCATCTGTTTAGTCCTTCTTGGTCGTCTCTCCTCTCTTCCCGGTCCTCCTCTCCAGCTTGCTCTCCCTCGTCCTTGCTTCCCGGCTGCTCCCTTCGGTCGGCTCCCTGGGAAGGCATCTTGAGCTGGTTCCCGTCGTTACGGAGGCGGCGCGCAGACCTTGGTCTGATCGGATGTTGCCCCCGTAACTGATGTTCGCGGGGGGGGGGGTCTTGTCCGTCGCCGCTGAGCGGCAAGTACACACAAACACAAAGCGCCGGCTGTTTCTTGGGCGCGCCGAATCGCCCGCGCGTACACGCACATAACCGCGGCGGCCGTTTCTTCCGGCTACGTTAGGATGCGATAAAGCCGCGCGCCGGACAGCATAATTTGGCGGAAGCTGCACTAAGTTTGAAGACTTTCGTGGTACAGCCTCCTCAAATCTCCCGCAAAACAGTCCGCCACCACCTCTGCCGAATCTCCGCGGCCGACAAAGAGATGGCGCCACCGGTGCAATCGCTGAGAAACCGCCTCGATTCGTTTCGTCGTCGCCGCAGACGATGCGAATATCCGACTTTTTCTTACTGATTCAGACAAGTATCCCGAACAAATGTGGCATAAAACAATTCTGCCGATCAAACGTCATTTTTGTGCTTGATTTGAGCTCGAACATTTGACTGATTTGGCTGTGAGGAGCATTCCACAGCGCGCGTTAAATTGGGGTACACGCTGCTTTCCTTACTGTAACCACACTCCTAATTCCACTAGCTTTCATGACAAAACGCTCCCCATTGTCGTGCTAAAGCGTAACACCGGAAAGCGGGGGGGGGGGGGGGGGCTCGAGTCCACAGGACGCGCGTGCACAGTTTCATCTCATTTATTAAATATTCCCAAGGTCGATTGGCATTAAAGACGGTAGTAATTCAATGAATAACACCTTAAAAAAAGAAAAAAAAACGCAAAAAGTAAAAAAACTAAGTTGTTAGGCTTATGATTATGCACTGTGTGTTAGCTAATTAACTTTTAATTATGAGGGCACCTATGCAATTCATTTGATGTGTAAATGCGAAAGTTTACTTGTCTCTGAGTGTGTCGCTGAGCTGTTGTCGGGGAACTTGGGGAATGAACGTTGCTTCGCTGCAGCAGCTCGCTTCGCACATTTCGCGGCTTTGTGATGGCCTCACACTTCGTTCGCAGTGAACTGCCGCCTCCGGCCATACTTTGCTGCCTCGCCTGATGTAGACGAGAGCGACTGAACTTCGGACGAATAAGACTCCACAAGCGGCATTTGCTACTAGAGCGGCACGGCTGGGAGATCGAGCGGCGTGACAATGGGCATCGTATTTTCTGTAGTCCGATACAACTCAAGAACGCAGCAGTTTTTCCCGTCGAAGGACCCCCTTCCAGCCAATGGCGTCGCCCGATTCTCATGAGACTGCTTGCGTGTCAATGCAGGGAGCGGCGTAATAATTGCGAGAGGGGTCTATCCCTTACTATCGCCGTCCATAGAGGGAGGTGATTACCGCCTTTAATATACCACTCCATGGCTTGTCACGCTAGCAGAGTCATGAGAATCGCCCGACGCTATTGGCTAGAAGCGGGTCCTTTGACGGAGAAAAGCCGCTGCATTTTTAAGTTGTTTCTTGAGGAGCCCACACGCCACTGCGCACATGTACCATATCAAGTCCGTGGGTACAGAGATCACCTTCCGGTGCACGCGACGGAGGGTTCCAGCCGCCGCCATCTTGAGCACAGTTTACTTTATTATCCAGCTGAGAGGGCATTGCACAGCAACAGCAAGGAGGACGAGGGGAGCCTCCAAACCTTTTTTCATTCACCGCGGAAGTCGACTTGCTTTTCTCCGTCTACCGCCGCCTTGTGATGTCCTATTGCTCATTGGTTGAAGGAGGGGAGGAGGGTGATGCCATTTGCGGGCCGCGTTTCTGCCTTGCATTTCTGCCACAGCTTTCAGATGACGGCGGACATTTCGCTCAAGGAGCCAAGTAATGCTCTCGCATTAAAGATTGATGGTCTTCATTGGCGGCGATAATTCAGAGAAGGCGGTTCCAATCGTGTGGTGTGCGTGCGATAAAAATATAGAGCAAATAGTTGGTACTGAAATAATAATTCCACATTTATGGGAGTGGTCAGCGCGGGCAGAACGATAGGACGGATCACAGATTATTTCATAGCTCAGGTGGGTGTTGCGGATTTATATTTTGTGATAAAGGCAGAGGGTGAATTGAATTCTTTAATTAGACCTCGGTTTTTATAGCGAGGCGTACTCAAGCTTAGCGCCGCCTAATGTTTAAAAAAAGAAAGCAACAGTAGTGATATGGGGGCGAAGAAAGTTTTCATCGTAGGTATCTGAGCAGTCGGTTACCTTTGGATATTCTATGGTTAAAATGAAGGGACCATGATAGTCTGACATCATTACTCCAAGGTAACGGTAAGACGTTAGCTACTCAAGGATAGTATTACTCGAAATACTCGCAAGATGCATTTATTGCAGTTAAGTGACATAAGCCTTTGGATGCACCAATCAAAAATACTGTTAAGATCAGTTCGAAGCGTGTTGACGTCCTAGTCATTAATGATATCTTCGAGCACGCGGAAGTTATCAACGAACAGATGTTAGAATCAGCGTGCTGGGGAAGGTCGTTAATGCATATAAATAAAGTAGACAACCCAAACTGAGCCCTGAGGCACTTCAGAGTTGATCAAGCTACTAGATCAGGCACGATTGCTACAAGTTACAAACTGAGATCTGTGACTCGGTGAACGGTGCCTCGAAAACGTATTAAGTGGCACCAGACGAAATAAAACTGACTTGCTCCAGACAGATTGCTCAACGTCCTGCTGTACCGTGGCTCTTTGACCCAACTTGTTTACACGGTAATGCAAGCACGGGATGCCTGATCCAGAAATACTTTTCTGCTACCTACTCGATTGTATGCGAATACAAAGCTGCACGCTGAGAGGTTTCCACCTGGCCTACATATGCAATTCACGTGGTTAAGTTATTTGTGAACTCCACTAAAGAGACGTAAATTTACGGATGTTAAAAAGAGAAAAGAAATTACTTAAACCGGCATTTTTCTTTTATCTTTATTGTTAGCACGAGCACCTGCTGCAAGTGCTCATAAAACGAACTTTTGAAAAAGCATTTGCGCTGGAAAAGCCCAGCTGCCTATTTTTTGCTCTATCAAAATAGTGTCAGCGGAGTGCTAGTGCTCACAACGCCTGCTTGCAGGGTCTGCTATGACGTCACATCTGAATCACCGAGGAGACTGACAAATTTGAGGTGAGAAATGTGTTCTGTCCGTGTGCGTGCGCGCGCGCGTGTTACACGGTAAGTGCTCTCAGTGGCCAATGTCCTTATATCAAGGACCTAATACACGCAACAATCTCCACTGTGAATTTACCGACTCTTAGCTTCGCATTATTTCTAAGCCGGCGCCATATTCTGATATACGAACGCGAGCACGCACACGCACAAAGGACAGCACACGTGTACGAGCTACTGCCTGTACTTGGGAATCGCTAAATTGGGGGGGGGGGGGGGGGGGGGGGAATCTACGAAGAGCAATTGCGCATCACGTGTGCACAAATTCTTATTCGCAGCATGCTCCGCTGGCAGATGCCAGATGACTACAGCTACCAACTGCTATAATACGCAACGCGATAGTGTACGCTCCAAAATAGTGCGCTGTGCCGTCCGCATACGTAAAACGCTATTTAAAAGCAAGCCTTGATAGAGATAATGAAGAAACAGCGCGAAAGACGAAGACGAAGAGTAAACAGGAGAGGACGAAGAAGGAGGAGGAGGAGGAGGAGAAGGAGGAGAAGGAGGAGAAGAAGAAGAAAAAGAAGAAAAAGAAGAAGAAGAAGAAGAGGAAGAAAAAGAAGAAGAAGAACCAACTAGTCCAGATGTCTCTTCTAATGATAGACATGCAGTTTTTGCATGCAGACCTACTCGCAGGAATAGTATACGTGAAGTCGCGTGCTTCGTACACGGGAAGAAAATTGCCTCTTAAAGGAGTAGCGCTAATGACAGCCCCCTTTCCACACCCTTATCTTCTCTTTTTTTAAAAAAGGATGCGCTGAGCACGCTAGCACCGTTAATGCACCCATGAACCCTTCAAAAGTGCACGGATGCGAGGATGTTGTAGCTCCTTAGGGTGTAAGGATGATCAAGTGTGCATGGATGCTCTTTGACTTGTTGAAAAAATGTATGCAGTATAGTTAAGTCAAGCGCACCTTTAAGTGGAGACGCGGGTCTGGAAATGACCAAAAAATGCGAAAATAGTTTTTGAAAAATTGGATTATTTGGCATCAATATACTCCAAACTTCCTGCCTAAAAAGCTTCATGGTACTGTTACCCGCTGACAACAAAGTTATATCGGCGCTCTTGAAGACGACGACACTAAGTGTGTTTGCGTGTGCGTTCGCATACCCCCAGGTCGTACAGAACCTCTCTGCGCTGCGCAATTGTTTGTAGAGACCTTCCCGTAAAAGTATAAATTCTGACTTTAACTTCTAAAATATCTACATATTTCGCGCCTATGAAGCCCGGAAATGGCGATTCCGGAGCGTAATGAGGCAGGACTTCGCGCCCATAGCTTCCCACCACCGCGCCCCTGATGGCCGCTATCTTGGTTATGTTTGAAAGCTTAGCCCCTTCCCCACTACCTTACTGAATACTGAGAAATATTTTTGGAACGTCCGCATTCCGCTGTTCTTTGAGTCTACAACGACCTCCGAATGGCTGGCGCGCGTACTTCAAATGCAAATTTCTCAGCTTCGTTTTTTAGCCAAGATGACTACCCTTACGGAAGTTTTTATGAAGTTTTATTTGCAAATTCAGTTACTCGTATACCGTTGAATTCATAAGGAACAAAACTGCGGAGCTATATTGTTTTTGTTTGGATGAGTCAAACATTTCAAATTTTGCTAACCATAGTGTCACCTAGGTATACTTCATAATTATGGTGCTTGGACAAAAATTAATATTTTTGTATAATGAAGTACTTCATCAACAATTAAATTAGCATACCTCTAGATGGCAGCTCTTTGGCCACAGCCCCATTTCAATCGAAACTAAACAATGTAGAAAGTGTTTTAACGACCCGTAACTAATTAGGTTCAGTTTTTTGCCTAAAATAAGGGGAGTACTTGAGATATACAAAACAAATTACATTTTTGAATACAGGAACACAGCTAATTTCCTTACGATATCTTTAATAATAAAAATCTTGATTTCAAGACCCGCGGCCCCCGTTAGGACGATGTGAGCTATTCGAGCTTTCCATTAAACGACAACTGCAGCTTTGATGCGTGTAGCTGACTGCGATTTGCGCCCCCATAATGTGACAAGTAACGGAATTATTTTATGGGGTATGGGTTATGAAGGCTTAACGTCCCAAAGCGACTCAGGCTATGAGAGACGCTGTAGTGAAGGGCTCCGGAAATTTCGACCACCCGGGGTTCTTTAACGTGCACTGACATCGCACAGTACACGGGCCTCTAGAATTTCTCCTCCTCGAAATTCAGCCGCTGCGGCCGGGATCGAACCCGCGTCGTTCGGGTCAGCAGCCGAGTGCCGTAACCACTGAGCCACCGCGGCGGGTTGGAATTATTTTAGCTGAAGGGCTAAGCATCACTGACCACAATTAGAGCCTCGCCGAAATCGTATACATAAACTTACAGAAAGAATGGTTGGTTTATGGTTTATGGGGCGCTAACGTCCCAAGGCGTCTAAGGCTATGATGGACGCCGTAGTGGAGGGCTCCGGAAATTTCCACCTCCTGGGGTTCTTTAGTGTGCACTGACATCGCACAGTAAACGGGCCTCTAGAATTTCGCCTCCATCGAAATTCGACCGCCGCGGCCGGTATCGAACCGGTGTTTTTCGGGTCAGCAGCCGAGCACCATAACCAGTTAGCCACCACGGCGGCGGAGAGAGAAAGAATGTGCGTCGTGGCAAGTAAGTATTGCTCGCAGCAGTGGCGTCTTTTGTGTGGACCTTTGTCACCCCAGTAGCTTTTTATGACTCATTCTAGGTACGCTTATACATGTTAATGTTCTTTTGGCAAATATACGTGACACACGCTGGCATCGTGTACTGTGCGAGCGGATTTGCTGAAGGTTAACTGGCATCCTTTAGCAAGCTTTTTTTTTGCAGAAATTCAGAAAATAACACAGTGATAATCATGCAGACATTAGAACTGCGGCTCCACAGCAAACAGGTTGACACACGTCGTGAAAGACTAATCAGGGTATTATATAATTGGGGATGCCGTAACTGTTGTGCAAAGTTAGACAGGTCATCGGCAATTTTGCGTAGGAAATGCTGAGCTTCCGTCCAAGAGTGCACGCAAAAAAAAAAAAAGAAATTGACCAGTGTCTTTTAACGCAATCAGAACCGGAGTAACTGCAAAGCATCTGGAGAAAAGGTGCAGCTGTAGCGATCTTATTTTTACTGTATGTGCTTGACAAGCATACTTTGCACCGTTTTGGGAGGCTGCAAGGTTGCCAGTCATAAACTCGGAAATGCACCATTAAGGTTGAAATTTTTTTTACAGTGACAATGCGCATGCACCTACCGTTATTTTAAATCAAGTCTTAACGTACGCTCGCTATAAGCTAATATTTTTCTATGGAAGGTAGCGCTCCGGCATCGCCGGTTCAACGCTCTCTAGACCTCCTCACGCCTCAACCGCTAGAAGTGCTCGCATTGTAGAATGTTTTGCGCCGCGCGCCTGTCGGCGTGTTGTGTTTCGATCGCATCCCAAACGTTTTGCCTTAAAGAAAACGCGCGAGGCTATGATAGCGCATTTAGCTGACAAAATGCATTCAGAAACTAGCAAAATGACAACAGCTCGAGAGCATATGCCACTGCAACCCACCAGCGGGGTTGGGAAGAACAAGACTGAGTGAGCCCAGACAGTAATTCGTACAAGGGAAGAAAATGATCAGAGCGCGGATTTTCTTAACACAGCCTACAAGGTGCCAAAGGTGATTTATGAGATAGGTCAAAACTAGTGATCTTCATTTCCCGGCTGGTCTGAGGAGCGTGAGTCGCTAGCTGTTCCACAGGGACTTGCTCAACGCGAGCACTACTTACCACATAATTTGTTGACATCTTAGGGGCTGTACATGCATTGGTCCGGAAAGTTGAGCAGCCTGGTCAGGTAATTATGTTTGCCCTACTGTACCTGCTTAATCATCTGATCATGCTTAATGCGTTAGCGTTAGAGCGCTAATGCGAATGAAAAGCAGCTTTTTGGAAAACAGAAAGAACTTACCATACGACTTCGAGTGGGATTTGAACCCACGGCGGCGCGAAAATATGTTTCGCAGGATGCTGCTTTAGACCACACGGCTGTTGGCGCAGCATTTCACCCCAAGTGCTGCGCTTGGTGTGGCGCTCGTCGGTTTTGCTTCGTACATCGAGTCATTTTGTATAGTCGTTAGAGAAGACAACCTTAGCAGAGCATTCAGGCTACACCAAACAGAACTGTTTATATATCTTTGCGCACGCAGACGTCGCCGCCGTGTTTCATGTTGATTACGAGAGTGTTACGGAAACAGAGCAAATTGTAAAGGGTTTTGGGCTACGTCAACGCTAGCGCCTTCTTAAACTTGAAGAAACACCCGAGTTTCTGCCGTGATGAGCGGCCGGCAACCTCAGGCGCTTTCGCAAATATGACTTGGGTGACAACATCTACCAAATACTTTGAGGTTTCTTTGCAAAACCAAGACCAGCTTTCTCGGGCAAAAATTTTGAAAATTAAAAAATTGTAGGAAACTGATATGGAAATATTGAAGGTAAAAGTCCGTTAGTCTGATATATAGCAAAATCTTACTTCTAAAGTGTTTCCATCGATCGCATCGAACAGTTAGGACTGTCATAGAAAACCAATGCGGAACGCTTTTGATGATAGGAAAAACGTGAATAGAAAAAAAAAATACGAGACTCCTGTCGGGTGAACTGCGGATATATTGATTGTTATAGTGAAATTGAAATCTTACATTATATGAAAAAATTGTGATTGCTGGGTATGTAACGCTACATCAAGCCCTACTGGAAGGAACGAACTGACTCTTTGCTTGAAAGGGTAGACGTAATCAGAGGGTGGGACTTGTTTACTTCTTGAGCAAAATAATGTGTGTGATATATTTTAGTTACAAAATATGGACTCGTTGGATGATTTCAGGATTATTGCGCAGAAGTTGAATAGACTGTACGGGACTGGTTGGATTACTTCAGGATTATTGCGCAGAAGTTGCATAGACCGTTCGCAGAATTTATACGAGGCTCTTATGCGAAAGAACGAAACGAACTAATCCTTGCCCATGACTTCGACAAGGTGCGCTGTGCTTGTCAATTTGTTCAATGAAGAAGCTTTAAACCGTTTCCTTGTCTTTCTAGATGTGAAAGACAAGTTTTTACTTGATGGAGAGTAACTAAGATTAGGAAAACTACTGCCGAGCTTTGTTTTAAATCCCGACTATATGCCGGAAGCAGTGTATGGTTATTTAAATGAAGCTGTTGCTGCCTGCGGTTGCCCATGTGCGAGTCTTTTTATAAATATTTAGGAACGTTTTACAGAAAGAAGTTATATTTATTTAAAAAGCAATTGTCGGCATTGTTTTTTCTGGCTGTTTGAGTCGGCCTTTGTGCAAGTCAATTAATGAAATCGGCCTGTTAAACAGCGTTTAGAAAATTCGCATGGCTGCAGGAGCAAAATTCTACGTGTTTCTTTTTTGGGTATAGTACATGCTCTTTGGTGGTTGAAATATGCGTGGAGGAAAAGGGAATAGTTGTTGCCTGTGGAGTAGACAGTTTCATTTGTTTAAAGCCAGAAAGTGTAGAACATGTCTTACCGGACTTCTGAGAACTTTTGTTTATCTTGGATATCCTTCAAAATATTTTTAAAAAGTACTTACCTACAGAATGGCACGACATACGGCCTCTACCGACCGAAAGCGTCACTTGGACTTCTTTGTGAGCCCAGACCACTACCCGCTGCTCATTGTTCCCAGCGTGGGTGGCGACAGATCATGCCACGTGACAACTACGTCGCCCAATCACGCATGCTGCGTGCGCTGCTCACTCCCACTGTTTTGGTTTTCTGCGTATGGAGTGCAATAATTCATTATGTCCAAAGCAGAACGGAACTGTGAGTTTTGGAAATCATAGAAACCAATTGGGCTATCGCTTGCAGCCCGCCCAAATATCTTCATTTAGAATGAGCTATCTATACTTTGCTAAAAGGGTTCAAACTCAGCAGCTTACTCTTTTTTATCGATTCAATTTATTTTTCATGTATACATGGTGAGGGTCGAGGAAAAAAAGCCAGAAATTGTGGCTTGACATGCCCCTCGGCCCCTACATTGCAGGACAGCAGGCAACATACATACACAAAAATCACAAAAATCAAAGACAATGAGGAAGTGACGCGTACACAAAAAATGATAACAAAAAAAACAACAGAAAAATATACTTCACAAAAAAACATGTCATTGGTTATTCAAATCAGGTCAACACTTTATGAAACGAAAGAGATAAGGAAGCAGTGAAAGCATGGTAAAATCTAAAAAGTAGCACATACATCCGGTATATTTTTGCGGCATGCTCGTGATACATCAACTTTTGCAGCATGAAACTTATTTAAAAGACGGGGCAGCGTGTTTGCTAGGCTATATGTACCATATGATGTGCGGCATGTTGGAATAGGCCACAGTTCGCTGTGTCTGCTAAGGTGAACTTGTACACTTAGCGAAAGGTGTGCCCTGTCACGCAAGTAATTCACATTTTGTCTTAGGCCCTTCTTATATCTTTCAGCCAGCCTAACATTATACATTTAAGATACTTTTACGGCATTGAACTGGCGGAATAAGTCGCATGTGTTTATATCTGAACCGACGTTGAGTTTTGCACGTGGAGCCTTCTTCGGCAAAACGTAAATCTCATTTTTATTGGTACCTGTAGTTGTTCCCCAAACTAAGTGCGCATAGTTTACTTGGGACATAAAGGGCGAATTATACAGGAGAAGTTTAACTTTGCATGGAAGTAAGTAACGATGCCGGTTAATGATACCTGTGAGGGCATTGCGTTTCCTCATGTGCCCTGTAAACATAAATTTCACTGCTATTAGTCATTCCATCTATTATTTCTAAGCCTAGCCGTCTGTATTGATTATTTTACATTAAATGCTTCTTCCCCGAGTTTTTTGAGCAGGCAAGTACATGCACTACAAGCAGTATACAGCGGTCGCTAACTGTGTAGACTTTGAGTTTCCGCGGAGTGTACTCCTGGAAGGGCGTTTGCAGTCATGTTACGGCGAGTAGTTCGCTTCCGCAATAACTTCTATTATGTTTTACTAAGTACGCTTACAGGTTATTACACGGTTATACCAGGTGCTTCATGGAAACCTGTAAAAAGTTTCAAAAATAGGCTTTTTGGTGTAAAAATATGGCTCTTACGGCTTAGCATTAAAAGTGTTGGCGGACACCGGAACGCCGGTGAATTGTCTTAAGCCAGTAAGCTGGTTAACTTGTTTTTGATAACTAACTTTTTAACTATCACAGATAGGCAACCGGTTGCAAGTCGAGGTATGTAGCCGATCGTTAGTAATAGCCACATCAGTTTTTAGAATTTCGAAAACGTCCTTACCGTCGCCGCTGTTGCTCGAAAACATTTGGCTGCATCGTGCGAAAATACATGCGCTTTCGAAAGCATGAAGGCAAAGCAACCCCTCCATTGCACGTAACTAGTCCAAAAAGCTGAATTTTGTCGAGCCAAAGCGCCAAGGCTAATAGCGTTTTAAAAATTCTAAAAACTTATATGTCTACTACTAACGATCGGCTACAAACCTTCTAATTGCAACTAGGCGACTAACTCTGCGAGTTAAAAGGTTATTAACTAAAAATTTGTTAACCAGCTTATTACTTACAACGCTTCACCGGTTTTCTGCCGTACGCCAACACCGGCAATACTATGCCGAGAAAGCCATATTTTTACCCCAAAAAGCATATTTTTGAAAATTTTTTCAAAAGCGTTTGCTGAAACACCCGGCATTTATTCTGCTTGGAATAAACAGGTCTCCTTCATCCCTGCAGGACATTTGATTACCGGGTGACTTTGGCCATTTCGCACCAATAACTTTTATTGTATGGCATTTTTCCTATAGCTGGATTTTCATCATGGTCTTCACGTATTTCATTACTTTGTGAATTGCCCATTGAATTCGCTCACAATGCAGAAAAAGATTATCCAAGACACACAAAAAATCTCAATTCACCCTGAAGTGTTGGTTTGCGCTGTGAATTCCCCGCATTTATATTTGGTATACTAAATCTACTAAACTACTTTAGTGTTCCTCTACCTGTTCACTGGTTTTCATTCGAGCGAATTCTGTGCAACATGACTGCTCGGCCCGCCGTGCGTGTCGCCGTTTCGTGCAGTTATCGATTCATGGTGAAAACACATGTACTACAAACAGTGAATGCCGACAGGAGGCGCTGGGAGTCCGAATGCGTTAAAAAAAAAGGCGCAGCAAAACTAGCTGCCAGGCTCTCTTTCCACCTGCTCCTGTCGAAAGCGCCAGTCGGCAGCAAACGTGCCCTGCATGGATGGGCACTGCACCCATTTGTGCTGTTCGAAAGCGTTCACAGATGTCGCGTGTGGCAGCTGAGACACTGCTTCTGTACAGCGAGTGAGTCCCGCCGCTGTTATCCTTGTTTTGCTTACATTGTGTCGTTACGACCTGTAGCATTGTAGATGCTTGCCGCGCCTTGTAGAGTACAGTCAACTGTTCAGGCGTTGATTGTACAGCGTATCGTTCTC
This sequence comes from Amblyomma americanum, assembly GCA_030143305.2. Lineage (NCBI taxonomy): Eukaryota > Metazoa > Arthropoda > Arachnida > Ixodida > Ixodidae > Amblyomma > Amblyomma americanum. Next base: position 193,912 of record JARKHS020034607.1, read on the forward strand.
AAAGCTGATTAATGAGAAAGCTATGTCTCACAAAGTACACTGTTTCACTATCTGGCTTCTGTTATTGGTCACTGCCGATGGCCGCTCCGAACGATGGAGCGGTGTATGTCGTACATGGGTTAACGGCTAATTTAAACCAACAGCTGGTGATGAGTTATCCTTAAAATAAAGATCAGTAATCAATAGGCGCTCCTGATACCGAATTTCATGCAAGTTGAAATATTAATATCGCTTTCGCGACTATTCTTTGCTCAATAAATATTCTAATTTTACCTCATTCATTTTTTTCTCAGTCGGAATTTTTTTATGTGTGAATAGCTCCGGGCTCGTCGAGCGTGCCCCCAGTTTATTCCGTGTAGTGAAGCGTATGTTTGTATATTTTGTCATTGCAACTATGCCAACTACTGCACTAGCCATTGCAAATATCATCCGTAGCAGTGCTGCCGTTAAATGACTACTCGTGAATGAATGGCCGCTGCCACCACAGGCCTTCTCGCTTTTAACGCTGATAATTAACGCTAACGGGTATGCCAGGTGCTTATAATGCTAACGAAGAAAATATTTTCGTGCTGTATAATCAGAAATTGTACTTAACCATCTTCTATAGTTGCCCTTCAGCCATGAGAATTGAAAGAGTTTCGGAGGAAGCAAAATTTATCGAGATAAGATAATACGGTGCGCCTGGTTTCTTTCGTGTTGAGAAGTAAGTATATTAATGTATATTATTTTCCACTTAAAGACAAGTGTTGAAAAATTACCTGGGACACTTAAGCCCCGCCTTAAGCGTTGATGGCTCCCTTCAACAGCAAGGGGCTCTCCTCGCACATCATCTCGCTGGACGGACATTCTTCTTTATTTTGTTTATTTTCTTTTTATTTTAATTAATCCTAATTTATTTATTTATTTACACTACCCCTAAGGGCCAGTGGCATTACAGAGGGGGAGTGGTAAATTTACAAAAACAGTGAGAAAATACAGTTGGTTACAAGAATATTTAAAAAGCATCTGAATATACAATGTTAGCTATTGCTACGCCGAACTGCTCATAGTTTAATTTACAATACCAGCAACTTCTGCGGGAAGGTGGTTCCAGTCACGTGAGGTTCGCGGCAGGAATGACTGCGAGAAGCATTTCGTGTTGCATGACATAATTCTGACTTTGAGATTATGATCAATACGGCGGGATACATAAATTGCCTGGGGGATGAGGTGATCACGCAAAGCAGGATGATGAAACAGCTTGTGAAACAGGGCGAGACGAAACACTTTTCTACGCAATGTCAGAGTAGGGAGGCAGAGATTAGATTTCATAGCAGTTATGCTCGGTGTGCGGTTGTAGTTAGCAAGGATGATACGTACAGAGTTATTTTGAACCATCTCAAGGTCATTAATTAAGTTGCCATGGGCAGGGTCCCATACAGGTTTTGCATACTCAAGTTTAGATCGTATTAGCGTTTTATAAAGTAATAGTTTCAAATTCGAAGGGACATTAAAAAAGTTACGACGTAAGTAGCTTAGCATGCGATTAGCATTTTTAATTATGTTCTCGATATGAAGAGACCAATTAAGATTTGAAGAAATGTGAACGCCTAGGTATTTATATGACGAGACTGATTCCAATGAGATGCCATCTGTAGTAGTTAGGCGGGGCGGAAGTTTTTCTAGATACACGCATGGCCTTGCATTTGTTAATATTTAGTTGCATCAACCAATCTTTGCACCAGTTCCCTATTGTGTTGAGGTCTGACTGAAGTAATGTAACGTCGTTAGCGTTGGTTATTTCTCTAAAAATGACGCAATCATCAGCAAATAGGTGAATATGAGAGTTAACAAGAGAGGGAACATCATTAATGTAAATTAGAAACACTAGGGGTCCAAGAACTGTACCTTGTAGAACACCTGAAAACACCTCGCTAAAACTGGATTTAAAACCGTTAGCAAAAACAAATTGTGAGCGATTATGCAGAAAACGTTCAATCCATTTCAATAAGTTACAGTCAATATTCAGTTGTTTTAGTTTGTGAAGTAAAAGTTTGTGACATACCTTGTCGAAAGCCTTTGAAAAGTTTAGAAATATGCAGTCGGCTAGCGATGATAGGTCTAGAATATGATGCAATGCATGTGTAAACAATATTAACTGTGTTTCGCAAGAGTAAGATTTTCGAAAACCATGTTGCGCAGACGCAAAAAAGGAGTTAGATTCGAGGAAGTTAACAAGGTTGGTGAATATTATATTTTCAAGCATTTTGCAACAAGTACTGGTAAAGAATATGGGACGATAATTATTAGGAGAAGCTTTGCTGCCGGATTTGTAGACCGGAACCATCTTTCCGATTTTCCACACGGTAGGTAGCGTTGATTGGTCAACAGATTGCTATAAAAGTTTGGTTAGTATAATGGAAGAATAAGCTGAAGTGCTTTTTAAGAATTTTGGGTTAATGCAGTCGTAACCTGGAGCGGAATGAACATTCAGTGCATCAATAAGCTTATCGACACCAGGAGTAGCAACAGCTATAGGTGGCATAGATACATAGTTGAAGTGGTGAGTTGGTGGCATATGTACATCAGACATGGCTGTAAAGTTGTCAGTGAATGCGTGGTTCAGAATCGTGGCACAAATATCTGAAGGATTGGGGTTGCCTGATGGGTCGGATAAAGCGATGCTATCATCGGTGGAAGGATTAATGACCCGCCAGAATTTTTTCTCATTGGTCGTTAACATAGAAGGCAGAACATGCGAGTGGAAGTGCTTTTTAGCATCTTTGAGCGCCTGAACATACGTGTTGGAAGCTGCCGTATACGAAGCCCAGCGCTCACTAGTTGGCGAGAGCTTTGCGATGCGACAGAGGCGTTTCTTTTTGTTAGATAAGCGCTTAATGTTATTATTGTACCAATGAGCGTTTGAGTGGGTGGCAACAGTGCGCTGAGGAATGTATTGTTCAGTGAGTTGGGAGACTTTAGCTGTGAACATGCTCCAGTTAGTTTCAACACTACGGTTATCAAAGCTATCAAGGAAAACATCGATAAAAAGGTACAGCTCATTATTTATCGCCTGAAAATTTGCTTTGTTGTAGTCTCGTATATTTTTTTTCTTTCTATTAGAATTTGGAGGGGCTAGGTTAATGCCAGATTGCATTAGCAAGTGGTCGCTGATGCCCGGCAGGTATGTAATAGGTGAGGTTATGTCAGATCGATTTGTCAAGATTAAATCTAGTGTATTCGACGCGCTGTCTGTTATTCTAGTTGCTTGTGTGCACAATTGAACTAGCGAGAATACTAAGCACAAATCTAAAAATTCGCGACCTTGAGAAGAGAACGGGGACATTAAAGGGGAGTCGGTATTCCATGTTATGTTCGAAAAATTGAAATCGCCGAATAAGAATAGTGGGGATGAAGGAAAGCGTGTTGCGACGATATTAATGGCATCGTAAAGTTCGTTACAAAACGTAGGCGACGAGGAAGGTGGACGGTAGCATACGCCTATTACTACCCTCAGGTGATTAAGAGTGAGCGCAGCCCATACTATTTCTAGATTAGTCTGGACACGTATACATGATGATGGGATATCGTTTGAAATAGCGAGAAGCACTCCTCCGCCTCTCTGCGTGCCCCGATCACAGCGGAAGAACGAAAAGCGATGAGCATCGAAAAAGATATCAGTGTCGCGAACGTGCGCAGTGAGCCAAGTTTCTGTTAACGCGATGATTTTAGCGGAACAAGTGTCGATAGCTGATGATAGAGAGTTATACTTGTTAAGAACCACAAGACGCACAAGGCTTCCCTTAACGAAGTCCAATTAAAGTTCTTCAGTGGTCGAGGGGCAGCGTGCGCGGCTCACCACTCAACGGCCAGTGGTTCGAGCCTCGGCTCGACCATTGTTCTTTCAACGCAGTTGCTTTTATTTCTTCATAGGCGCTATGTAATAGCGGTAGAATGACGTCGTAACCCTGTAGACCAATTAGAAATTGTGTAGTGACGTCATCACTTGTTATATTGTGTTATCGTTGAGGGGTGTTTGAACTGCCCGCGCGATGTCATGGAACCAAATCTTACGGCTGCTACTTGCGTTACGCACAGGTCGCACAGAAGTTTTCGGAACATGAGAGCCATGAAAAAAATAAATTTTTTGCCAGTCATAGAATACAGCCAGCGCAGCTACGTCATAAAGGGCGTGTGAAGGGAGCACAGTGCACCCTTCAATGTCAGCCAGTGTCATACTGTGCCCATAAGCCGGGTGATTCCGTTATCTTCAGAAAGAGTCAGATTTCCGCTCCTTCCAGTCGCGCAGTGCCGTGCCTAGCCGAATTCTTCCAAAGATCGGAGCGCGGGCTCTTCTTACTTTGCGCAGCGTTTGTTTGAATTATTTAAGCAAACATTTTTGTGTTATAATAGTACCACGGCCCATTTCTCCCGCGAAGTGCTGTTTCAAATCGCCTAAACGCCTTCGCGGCTGTAATAGCGAATGTGTTAGCATTTGAAACACTAGCGCAGAAGAACTTTGCGTACTTTTGATGGTGATGATAAATTATGTGTCGCATAGGCCGACTTAGCCAAAGAGCACCATGACAGAAGGCATTTTTTCGTTACACAAGGTGCGGTAACAGATCCATTTCCAAAGCAATTCACCCCGCAGAAGTCGAGCACCAGGCAAAGGGGAAAGCTTGCACCCATTGTTCCACTGACGGGTACACGATGATTTGCCTGCTTTTGCCATGCAGAGCCCGTTTCTAGCCCTCGAAGCCTTGAAGCTCGTCTAATTCTTAAAACTTGTTCAATTTCTGTTCAGCTATGAATAGAAGCACGGGACGTGATCGAAACAGTGTGAAAAAGCCGCACAAATTTAGCGCACCGACGGAAAAGAAAAACCGGGGCATGGAATTTTGTTTATGTGGGACGCGAAACATTCTTCGTATACTATTTCTCACCTCCGGTTGTGGGTTATTCACGTTACCAGTAATGCAAACAGGAGCAAATATATGCAGTTTAATGTTACCATATTGCGTGCGACGAACGTCACGTGACACTGGCCGCTTTGAAATGCCTTTGGTAAAAAAAGACCAGTTCGCCTCAAACTGGTAACATGACATGCAGTGTATTACAACGCTGTGTCTGTTATTCCTCTGCGCACGACTTGGCGCTCCTGTAGTCTGGTGTTTAAAAAATACGCTGAAGTATGCAGCCGCTGCCGCTCCAAGCAAAATATATATAATTCTGAGAGTCGTTATGGCGTCATGATCGAGCAACTTTCGTAGTTTTAACAAAACTGGATGTGCTCAGCTGCGGCTAAAATAATATAGTGGCGAAAATCCTCCATTACATTACCGAATAAAAACAGAGAATGTTTCATAATTATGCAAGCTGTTTGCACAACTGCGCTTGTGCGCATAAACGCAACAAGCATTTCTATTTCTTGCATCCAACGCCGAAGCGTACTCCACAGATCCCCAGGTGGTCGAAATTATTCCGGAGCCCTCCACTACGGCACCTCTTCTTCCTTTCTTCTTTCACTCCCTCCTTTATCCCTTCCCATACGGCGCGGTTCAGGTGTCCAACGATATATGAGACAGATACTGCGCCATTTCCTTTCCCCAAAAACCAATTATTATTATTAGTAATTCTGGCCGTGCCTGTACAATTGTTAAAGCTAATTTAGTAAATATCTTCCCCATTGCAAAGTACAAAATCAAAATTATTGCTATCATCGCATTAATACTCAAAACATAGTGTTTTTTTATGTTAGGTTGACACTCGTCACCACAGGTCTCTACAGCTATCTACAAACATAGTTGCAAGTGTCCGTTTAATTAGGCGCCGGTGGCTGGGAAAGCAAGTTAAGAAAGAAACAGCTACGCGAATATTTTTTACATACGATGGTAGCCAGATAAGAGGGTAATAAATGAACGAATACGCGCTGAAAAATGCATCGCATTACTATTAATTCAACAAGAACAGTATTGCGGCAGCAAGTATAAGCACGTTTTCCCATAGGGAAAGGTTCCCTCCAAATTGTACACGTTTTATCGACTTAATCAAAAGGAACTTCCTTCAGGACAACATCTTTAATGCGAAGTCGCATACTTAACAATATCAAAGCACGAATCTCTCAACACCGCGATGAAAACAGAGGGATATACCGGCGCGAAACTTTGTGTTATTCGTTCGTGCTCGAAGCCGCCGACAAGCGGCCTTATTACTTTGCTCGGGATCCGAGAGTCGACCAGATTTCTCGGGCAATATTGAAACCACGCGTCAGCAGATCTACAATGTTTGCAAAGTTCGCTGTCGCGGTAGGAGTTCTCAGCTCCTTATTTCGCGCTTTTATCGTCAGATTTAAATAGCGCAGGGCTGAGAGCGGCGATGATTATATCCTTCAACGATCGCCGAGCACGCTTATTGCGATCGCTAATGCCGAGCTGTTCAGTTATTTGCGAGCATAAGGTCACTCAATTCACAGTTTTCTTCAGAAACCTTTCGCTGCCTCCTTGCCTGCCGTACTGGTGTTGGAACTGCACGAAAATATGGATGCGATTATCAGCGGCGCGTGCGTAATGACACAAAAGCAAAGTGAGACGAAGCACATGGCTGCTCCGAAAAGAAACATGCACGGCAATGTACTCCGCATTGAAGGTAACGGCACTCCATGACGCGCAGCAAGTGGCTAACATCCGGACCAGAAAGAGCAGGAGACAAACAGGGCTCAGCGCCGTGTTTCCCTCCTCCTCTTTCTGGTCCAGTTGTCTAGCGCTGTTTGAATTTTCTTGTTACCACGGAACACCAGCTCGCCCTGTCTGCCGTCCTGCTAACATCCGGCCGATCTGATGCCATGTGTTGAAGGGACAGTAACCTGCAACAACTGGTGAAAGGCAGTTTGCGCGCTATAGTTCTTTCCCTTGATATGAAAAGACAGAGAAAAAAAAGCACTGCTGAGTAGGAAGACTGCAGCGACTTGAAAAACGAATGAACAAAATGTTCGCCATGAAAAATGTGTTGCCAACTGCAGGCTATACACTGCCTACAAACTTAGGAGCAAATATTGCGGTAGAAGCCATCGGCAGCAGGTAAGTCACAGAATTATCCGCAACGAGGTCTAAAGCACTGATGTTTCATTACGTGAATTTTCACTTACTCAGAGATTTTCAGAGAGTAAGAACTGACGAAATAAGAACTTTTAAAGAGTGCCCTCGTTTTCAAGCTGCTGCATAGAAAATGAGCATGTAATAGAGATTTTTGTTCTAATTTAGAAAGCCTTTCGTGGAACATCACTAGCCTGAAAGCTGCTGAAATAGACAGTACCTAAATAAAAGGAAAAGGCATGAATTTTGATTTCTAGATATGAGAGAGTAATATCGATTTTATTTTACTCCAAGCGCATAGTCCGTTTCACCTCGTGCAGGGGGTTCCACAGTCCACACGACACAAAAGCGATCATGCAAGAGCTAGAATGGGACACAAGATAAAAATTAAATCCGCTCAACCTCAAAGGCTGGCGCTTTTATAGGCAGGCGCTCTTGGGGCAACGCAGAGAGGTGGGCCCTACAGCGCTGTGAGCTCAACTGAAGAACAATATGGCAGCATCTACATTCAAGGCGTTGGACTACGTGGTGCTGATTGGACTTCTGGCACTGTCGGCTGGCATCGGCGTCTTCTTCGCCTGGCGCGATCGCCGAAGGAAATCCAACAGACAGTTCCTGACGGCCAACAAGGAGCTGGCGTGGCAACCGGTGTCGGTGTCCATGGTGGCCAGCTTCATTTCCGTCACTTCCGTCCTCGGGTTCCCATCGGAGGTGTTTGTGCGTGGCTCGATCATATGGACGGGAGCCATATCTTCCTCTCTGGCTGTTCTTATGGCTGCGTACGTGTTTCTCCCCATGTACTACAACATGGACATCACCAGCATTAACGAGGCACGTGTAGCATCTCCATTTCTTTAATATAAATTTTTCCCTTCTATCTATATAATTTATTTCTATTTATTTTATTATTAGAGCCCTATGTACGCTCTCGCAGAACACTGAGGCTCCGATACACTTCTCCAAAGGTATACAAAAGCGCAATGACGCGGCTTGGCAGCAGAGGTGGAAAGGCTTAAATTTCTGGCAGAAAAGCGTTCAATTAATCCGCCAGGAGGCTGTGGATAACGTAGCGTTAAAAGATAAGAATTCGAGATGTCGGCGGCTGCCTCGGAGAATTAATGCCATAATTTTCAGATAAGAAGGACAATGAATAAACCTCTGGTATGGCGGCAAGACATCTCGCTACTAGCAATTAAAGCTAGGATGGAAGCACAGCGGCATCAGAAAAGTTCTCCTGAGGACCATTGGTGTTAACGGTGCCACGTTCAGCACATTAAGCGCCGGAATGGCTCCACAATAACCGTGGAGTTTAATCCTGAGATAATTTCGGTGATCTTTCCAAGCAGCGTAAAGAAAATCTTAGACATCGAAAATTTAGGCATCATAATTCATTTGTCAGTGTAGACGAATGCTTGAACTTTGCTGACGTCTGTGTACCCATTAAAATGCATTATGTAGGCATAAATTACGTGGCTTACGTACATCGTAAACTGCTTAAATATTTTCTGCGTTACTAACCCTGTGGAGCAAATCTCGTTTCAGCTCTACCACATTGACTGTGTATTTATCCTTGCAATATTAACTGATAGCACATTCAGTTGTTTCTTGTCTCTTACATGCCTTCGGTCGAGCATAAAATTCCAGGCAACCACGCATATAGTGAACAATCAAAATAATGCGAGCACCACTCGATCTTTAGCGTGCTTAAATGCTACTCACGAGCGCTGTGATCGGAGCGCTTTGTGTCACACAGACGGGCACTTTGTTAGTTTTTTTTTTAGTTACTCATATCTAAGTCAGCCTTCTACTGTGTCGGTAATAAGAAGGATGAAAATACAGACGAAAGCTCAGCTTCTCGCATGCCTCGAGAGTCGTTGCTCTAAACAACGAAAAAGCATGAACGTACATGAACGTTTTATCCTCTCCAGTACTTGGAGAAGAGGTTCAACTCAACCGCCGTCAGAAACATTGCGTCTGCTGTTTTTATCGTACAAACGGTGAGTACCCTCATCAAGTGTTGTCATTTATCACCTCATATTCAGAACGTATTGCGTTTGTGTGAGTCCTCGCTGTCATATAGAGGTTAAATAGCGAACGTAGCAAAATAAAAACGATGCATAATCCTCGCTGGGCCGCAACGTTTAGTTTATGCGCAGCGCTCTAGAAGGCTTTCGTTCCTCGCTCAGGGAGGGTCGGGAGAGAGGGGCGAGGCCGCCATTGTTTCCCTCGTCTCTCAGCTACATTTTTGTGCAAGGCTCGCACATTTTTTTTATATAAGAAGCAAAGCTGCAGTCTCCACGGAGCCCGTATTCAGTAATACCGTTTGTTGGGCGAGTTGGTACTCACGATGATCCATAACAGCGCGTCTGTCGCGCTGCTATGAATCACCATATTCAGTACCCTTTAAGAAGAGCAGCCATCAACTTGTTAGTATACACACAAACGCTGTTGAGCACGGGACTTGCTGTCTGCAGACAAAATGTTTTCGGATGAATAAAAAAAGACTTCTGCACATTAGCGAGCTAGTTCTCTCTGCCAAGTTTAGGAGAGCACATTGAGAAGCTCCTTGAATTATTTTTAGGTTTATACGACGAAATCGAAGTAGTTTGAACGGCTGCTTCAATAATACCATAACGCCATTTTTACTTTTATCTTCAGAAATTTCTTTGGAGAACTGCAGCTGTGAGGAAAGTCACTGCGTGAAGTATGGGCCTTTGACACCTGTATCACTTAATTTAGTTATAATCGTTACCTTGCATTCCCCATTTCTCCCCCGATCCGTACTGCCACGAGCATTTCCATCGATCCATCCTGTAGATCATTTTTCGATCTCCCCGAAGCATTTCTTATGTCTGCATAGAGTAAGTTGATAGTGTATATCGAACCAATATCTCGAACCAATCTGTAATTAAAATTTTCTATTAAGAGCCCCTTCTGTCATTAAAGTTTCTCCTATCAGGCCAAGAATACGCTCATTTTCTGCTCAAGCTTGTATTCCGTAAGCATCAATTGAATTGCTGCTTTCATGTTTCAGCTCTTCTATACGGGGGTTGTGCTGTACGGACCTGCTTTGGCTTTAGGATCAGGTATGGAAATTTTCTGCGCTCATGCGAAATTTTCTCAGCTTCCTGAAAAAAAAAACGTTCCTCATAAACTCCGCACCTCGGCTCGTTTAAGCTATGCGTAAAGATTTCTCCGCTTGTGCAACTAGCGTACAAAACTTCCCGAAGAACAACAATTTGTCTCCTCGCAATAAGTTTGCATGAAGCCGCTACAGAGTTCCTGCAACATCGCAACTTTGTCAAGCGGAATTTTGTTTGTTACTTCGCTCGTCAATAAACTACGACCGCTACGCCTTCTTTTCCCGCCTATCTCTTCTGTCAGACATGTGGAAGTGATCGATAAAACTTTTCAGCAGCTCATCGAGCATATGCTGTTTCAGATTTCCTAGCTGAGGACTACTTGGTTCATTAAAACAGCTCTGCATTTCTAAGCGCATCGTTTCTTCAATTCTTGTCAGTCATAATCAGTGAGACTGACTGAACAGGGGATCATGACACGGGCCAGGTGATCTGCAGGCAATGGCAGACTGCACGCAGGGATAACGGAGTACATGGCAGGGCAGCTGGCAACAAGAAACTCGTCCCGCCCCATGCAACGCTTTTTTCAGGGCCGCAGACCACCCCTTTTTTCTTTTGTTTTGGTAAAAAGCGACACCTTTAATGGCAAAAAATAAATCGAATTATTCATGCCTAACGCAAGAATCCAGCAGCACAATGCAGAGCATCGGTTCCCCTTTTTGTTGTGGCCAGTATGACATTACAACGGGGCACTTGGCGGCTGCTAAGTCGTGCTGTATAGTATGACCCTGCCGCCTACTTCGTCGCTTTATAAGAGTGTTAAAGACTTAGCTATTCCTTTCTACCTGCAGCTCTCATAGAAACAGCCCAGAAGAAAGTCTGGCGTGTAAATGTCCTTTGTCTCAGCATATCCAGCGTCTTCTAACGAATGGAATTGCACCACCAAGCACAGCTTTATACTCTCGTGGGCTAGGCCGAAAACGCTATGCGATGCTCAGTGGTGCTTGACTAGATAAAGTTGGTCCCTCGCGCCCTTTAATTATCACACCACCAGTCTCGCGCTCTCCTCTGCGCCGGTCGATTGTTTATACCTAGGGTAGGTAGGTCATGGCCCGTTAGGTGTGCTCATCGGGAATGGGAGAGCAATCGTTTAAGCGACGCCACAGACAAGGAACGCTCTGGTGAGAAGGAAAAACAGCAGACAAGCGTCAGCTGCCGTACCGTCACGTTGTTGAAGGCCATTGGGCTAATTAAGCTATTAAAATGCACTGATCGCTATAGCAGGAAATGAAGAAGGTAAATAGATTTAGCGCCACGCACACACACTCTTAAGAAGAGACACAACCCGTACGAACACTGTCACTAATTCTTCTACCACCGCACTGGTCATGCCTAACCACTACTGCATCCTTTATGTTAGCGAGCTTCCTTATAGCACGATATTGGCGACTCGCCATTTGCCCGTAACAAATTCCCGGTTATTTTGGAGCCACGACCGGGTGGAGATTCTATGCACATTACGCGATAACACAGTCATTGTCATATACACGTCAGACAATTAAGTGTCCCAGAATTTCTTCTCCAAACCCTCTAGGATTCGAACTCCCGAATACCTGTACAAGAACCTTGACCATAAAAACTGTGCAACAGGCTACTTAACAGACCATGGTTGCAGTGACACTGAAACAAAACACAAGGAGCTTGAGAAGGGAGACACGCAATACGGAGACACGGGACAAACGCAACCAATCGCATGCAGCGAAATTGTCCTCCTCGTTAGCAAGCCGGTATTTTGCCTGTTGAATGTCGGGCGCCGTACCATTATTCCTACTGCCTGTGTAGCCGTCAGTTCTAAGCTGGTTTATTTTTGAAGGCCCCCCTTGTGAGAAGACGTCCAGATTCACCCAACACTCTGTATTTTCTCCTCTGCGTCGGTGCAAATACAGGGCTCTTGCTATGGTCTGTAATATTTACACATTGGCCCTTTATCTTGATATTATATGACGCGAAAATTGCCTTCGAAAGTCGTAGTTTTTTGTTTTCTTAAAGCCTTTGCTTACAAAATTAGACGGTAGGTGAATTTTAAGGCACTGTTTTTTTTTGTAGCTGATTACTACAAGCCTTTCCCATTTTTAATTTCGAGCTATTGCCCAGAGGGTTCCAGCCGCAAGCCGAAAAATGAAGCCAATACGCGCTTTCTATTTCCTTAGCTTCTGCTCACCGAGCAGTCAGACTTCTAAGAAGCGACCGTGAGGAAAACCAGGGTTGGGGATTATAGCGGAATGGCCGAGTAGTAGGAGGTTCTTTTCTGACGGTCGTCATAAGATTTGACAGAAGTCGAAGTTGAGTTCGCTGAAGGTACCTGCAAGCGTCCACGAAGTATTGTGTCACGGGTGATGTGACGACAGGATGGTCGCAGGCAGAAGACAGTTACGCTGGTGAAGAACTGTCCACGAGGCTTGCGGTAGCGAAAGCAGTGAGTGCGCTGGACTGTCGGCGAGTTAAGAATGGCCGTCGCTTTCAACCGTGCTCAATTTAACGGCGTATTTCAATGGGCAATCCGGTGCAAGTTTTCTTGCTCCACTAAACAAAGGAGCGTATTTCAGTTGATAGTTTGGATTCACATCCTCAGTTCGGATTGGACAGCAATAGTACCAACTCTCTAGACTCCCTGAAGTAGACTCAATGAACATCTTGTTCCTTTGCGGATTCAGAGAGCGGCCCCGGAACTACGATTAGAATATATGCCATAAAAGTGACGACAAAGATCCGAGATAATCCACCCTAAAACACCTAAAAAAATTACAGCACCACAGAAACAGTTCAACGCGGTTAAGACCATTTCAGACAAATCTGGTCGACTTTCACACGGCAAGCAAAATTTAAACAAAGTACATGTAAACTGCAATCATCAAAAAGTTCCGCGGCAATAGTTTGAATATTATTAACCACTTTCTCGGGGTAAGCACTTATCTCTTTAAAATCGAGTGCAGATTTTTTTATTGCCATTGTCGTGTTGAAGTCTGCACGGACCCTGTGTTTCGCCTCTTTACTGCAGTGACCGGCATACCAGTGTGGTCGTCGATACTCTTGAACGGAGTGGTATGCACTTTCTACACCGCAATAGTAAGTAGCAGTTGAATATCCATGCGCGAAGTAGTGGAAGGTTAAAAACAGTTTTATGTAACATCATTTCGGTTCACGAAACTTAAACTTAATGATCTCGCTCACTTAGTTTTAAGCGCGTCCAGATCACTTTCTTTCGCAGAAATGCGCATACATTGAGATCGTTTGCATTTCGATCATTCTCACCGCGACTCGATGACGCCAACGATGACGCAATTCTTGGAATCCCGCTGGCTTTTCTTTGCCTGTTGGTTATTGTGATTAAACTATTTACTTGTCCTCAGCCATGCCATCTCACAGCAAACAGCTTGGCTTGCTGGGTTTATACGACGTATATGTAAGCCAACGAGACGAAAGTGACATGACGTATAGTGTCACGCCACTGTATTGTCTGCACTGGGTGGTGTAATTCCGGAAAAGGTGGTGTTCGTAATGATAAACAAGTACATCTTCACGCCACGCAGTGGTTTGCTAGGCCGATAGTGCTTTGTCAGGGGTATTTCTCTCATTTCAAGCGCTTGATAAAAAGAAGGTAAATATTACCAATTGCTTTGACACCACTGCATACAGTGTATTCTGCAACAAAAACAAATACTGAAGTTCATTTTAGTCTTCCTTTTGCCTCGAAAATGTAGTGTGCCAAACAGAATGCTGAAGATTCGAGGGCTTGAGAAGCGCTCAGAAGGACGGGTTTTAATGGGAGCGGGAACATCATTTTTATTGATTTTCTTAACCTCTTATAGAGTGTACATAAAGCTGCAGGAGGAAACCACAACACACCATACCTGAAGACAGAACCTGAGGACCGCGATAGTACGCACGCAGAGCTGTACAATGTGAAATATGGAGGCGCCTGTCCCCTTCTTCAGTCTTTGTCTTAACATTAAGGGAGAATAATTCGCTTAACAAAAATATTTCTCGTGGGAATGTTAGGCGTGAATTCCTCATAGGACGTTAAAAGCATTGGCGAGCGCCTTTGAACGTCATGGCGCCGCCGGACGTCCGTTGAGCTCATCCCGTGTATGTGGTCGAATTTAGGAGCGCGCGGGCGGACTTTGTTACTTATTGTACCTTCAGAATACAATTATACATTACAGAGGGAGCTGCAAAACTAAAGCAAATAATACAAAATAAACTTTAAATATAAATTATAGTTTACCAATTGACAGCAAAAAAGATTCAAGGCAAGTTCGAAGAGAAATGCACGGAAGCCTAGGTAAGCGAAAAATAATTTTTCAGTGTGTTTCCGATAGGTAGGCAAAAAGAAAAATGCGGTGCACAGGAAAAACAACTGTGTAACAAAAAATAGTTCGAATGGAAGCAATAAATTAGGATACAAACCTTTGTAATGCAGTTATAAAGGCGTCAGTACCAATAATGCTCGTTAGTGATGCGGACCAAGGTATTCCAAGCTTTGACAGTTTGAGGGAAAAACAAATAGGGGTAGGTGACAGTGCAGAAATCCGGAATGTTTACCGCTTGACACTTGGTAGAGCCATAGTGAAATGTATGGAGGCAGTTCACCCAACGATTAGATAAAATTTGGTTATAGTGATATATTTGATAGAAAAGACACAGACGAAAGAGTTTTAAGAGAGCGGAAAATAGCGGTAGACGGATGAACGCTTTCATTTAATTAACAATGCTGTCTTCTGGTAATTGTATAATATGATCCGGGCTGAGCAATTTTGCATTCCTCTAACAGTTTCATGAGAGTGACATGCCAGAGGTCACGAACAGATAACGCCTATGCGCCTTAAGGTGCTAAATTCGAAGTCACGTCTGTGTTGCGAGTTCAGGATAATGGGAAGATGAGGGGGCGGGGTGTTAAGAAAGCAGGACCTCTGTGACGTCTTGAATGATACAGGCGGACACGGAGCGTTGAGCTTGTACCACGACAGAGCACAGAAAAGCGTGCATTATGAGGATTGCATTTGCGCCGTGCCTCCATTTATTCAACCATTTAGAGTTCTCGCAGCATGCGTCATGTGTTGAAATGCATCGCTACGCCTAACTGTGACGACTAGTTTTATTTGCGACTTTATTATGTGTTTGATTTGTCTATATCAGGGTCTTTATATGGCAAACACACCAGAGTTTACATTTGATCCTGCACGATTTTTTCAACAAAAAAAAATGTATGGCTCTTTATCTGAGTGTCGGAAGGTAACTACCCGTAGTTCTTTTATTCGAGGGTGGGGATAAAGAAAAGAATTTCAAGTCATGTGACAGCCCTTTGCATTTTCCAAATGAGTGCAAAACTGGGCCTCATCAAAAAGCTTACAAAAATAGTACTTGAAGAAGCATCGCACTTTGGTACCAATAATAAACTGCTAGGAGAAAATTTTTATATATTGTAGTTCTTGAGTTTTGCCCGAAATATATCATATTTACAAAATGTTCACAAAGCATACGCGACATTTCTCAGCAGTATAAAGAGCTTCATCGGCTGTCTATAGGACACGCGCTGCTTGGAAAAATATTTGAGCTTCAATTATGCGTATTCAGCATTTAGTATTTATGCGTATTCAGCATAAATTCTAGAGTGAGGTGTTCCGAGTGAAAAATGTTAAATGCGGCTTGTTACGTAGTTGATATAGTTGTAATTATGTTCAGCGGCTCTTATCGCAGTCTTTTTGTTTTAGACGAGAAAAATTATTAAACGTTGACCGCCATCACCGGTGTTGATCGTTGTCCCGCAATATTACTGCACTGCACGACACTGCACCTGCGATACTCATAATCCTAATCTTCTATGCACTCACAATTACAGGCGTTCGTGCTGCCACACCTTGTTCGTAGCCAGTCCCAGTGCTTCTCGCATGCTGTGTTTACAGAAGCAAGTGGCGTGTGGTATCAAGTGGCGAATTACCAAAGGGACAGCAGCGTGGGTCGGGAACAAGCGTCGTATCTGGCGTAGTCTATTGGAAGCGTTACTTGGTGTAGGACATTGTAACCCATTACAGTCTATTACATTAAGCTAGACAGCAATCTCAGAAACTTCGATGTTGAAGAAAAATTCTTCCTGGTCCATTACCCACTGGACTGAACCTTAACCCTTCTAAAGCCTGGCCCTGTTATCTAGCCTGTGACCACCGCCCGGACAAGGGCAGTCTCTCTACCAAGTGAGCTAACCAAAACGGCTAGAAAATGGTAGCGTGAGTATAAATCCCTTAGCAACCTCAACCTTCAACTAAGAAGCTTCTGATAAATCTGTGCAGTTTTCCTATGTCACTGCATGTGTGCGCTCAGTTGGACAATAATGAGTGCATCATCAGCAACAGCAGCAGCAGGAAGCTTACTACGTCCACTGCGGGACAAAGGCCTGCCCCATATCTCACCAATTAACCCGGTCCTGTGGAAGATGCGGCCACCCCACAAACTTCCTAATCTCATCCGCCTGTCTGACGACTTTCTGCCTCCCACCTGGCTCCTTAATTGAATTGACCTCGTTGTGGCGCTTTAGATGATGCTGCTCATCTTGACTTGCTATATCCGATTGTTTCCCCAGATATATTCCTCTGTTTCTAGTCCCCATCGAGCTTATTCGCACCTTCACTTCTTTCCGCAGGGCGGCATCAAAGCGGTGGTGTGGACAGACGTGGTCCAAATGATTCTCATCTACGCCGGATACATCATGGTCATCGTCTCCGTAAGTGCAAGGCTTTGCACAGTGCAGGGCTCAGCGAACCTCCTCTTTAGGTTCAGCGTGTAGCTGTCTCAAGAGAAACCCGCCGCGGTGTCTCAGTGGTTTTGGTGCTCGGCTGCTGACCCGAAAGACGCGGGTTCGATCTTGGCCGTGGCGGTCGAATTTCGATGGGGGCGAAATTCTAGAGGCCCGCGTACTGAGCGATGTCGGTGCCCATTAAAGAACCCCAGGTGGTCTAAATTTCCGGAGCCCTTCACTACGGCGTCCCTCATAGCCTGAGTCGCTTTGGGAGGTTAAAACCCCATAAACCAAACCAAACAAATCAGTCTCAAGAGAGCAACGCCGAACTCTATTTCGCACATCAGTGTTCTAAGCAGGCGGCATGGAGAACACGATAGAGAGCACACACAGAGAGCACACACAGCGTCTATCCCTATCGTCATCAGGTACCCTGGAACATTCCTTTTTCGCGTACATGCTATGGCCAACAAAGAATTGCACACACGTTGCCAAGCATTCTTAACCGCTTACACTCGGAAGGCGTGGATGTGGAAAGACTTAAAAACAACCGCATTTCACTGATATCATCATGTCATAGTGAAGATTTGTGATGTCAAGAGAAATAATCAATGTGGATAAGTTTTTCATTTCATTGAAATTATTAGTGTTTTCGCATTAGACAGATGCGTTGCGTATGTATGTCTCTCTTCCATGTATATTTGTCCTAATCTTTCATTTTTTATTTCTTTTTTCCCTGTGCTTTTGTAAACTTATAGGCTTTGAAACCTGTAGTCTTGTATGCAGTATTTATTCTTTTTTTTCTGTAATCTTGTGACAGGATATATGGAAGTTGTTACTGTTGCCTTTGCCTTTGGGGGATGGAGCGATGTGAAGCTGTGTTAAAAGATCTTTTTCTCCACCCTCCCTTTTCATTTCTTGTGTGGAATAAATAAATGTCCAAATTCAAATTCAAATTCATACGAATCTAAACGTTAGTGCGATAAACATCGCTTACGGGACGATTAATTTCCAAGGAAGCCTGCTGACTTAGTCTAC